>CAUYLG010056812.1:0-12362 GCA_963573385.1 Cacajao melanocephalus | reverse complement strand
GTTTTATCACTGATTTAATCTCACTACTCATTATTGGTCTGTTCAGGTTTTATATTTCTTTCTGATTCAATCTTGGTACATTACATGTTTTTAAGAATTTGTCTCTTTCCTCTACGTTTTCCAGTTTGTTAGTATATAGTTATTCATAATAGTATCTGATGATCTTTTGTATTTCATGGTATCTCTTGCTAACTCTCTATTTTCATTTTTGATTTTTGATTTTTATTTTTTTCTCTTCCCTTCTTGGTTATTCTAGCTAGTGGTTTACTAAATTTGTTTGCTTTTTCAAAGAGACAACTTTTAGTCTTGCTTTTGTTTTGCATTTGCATGTCTTTACTTTGTTTAGTTCTGCTCTAATTGTTATTATTTCTTTTCATCTATTAAGTTTGGTTTGTTCTTACTTTTCTAGTTATTTGATGTACATCATTAGATTGTTTATTTGAAATATTTCTACCATTTTGATGTAGGCATTTATGGCTATAGCCACCCCTCATACTACTGATTTTGCTTTACCCACAGGTTTTCCTATGCTACATTTTCATTTTTATTTGTTTCAAGAAATTGTTTGACTTCTATCTTAATTTATTCATTGTCCCAGTGGTCATTTAGGAACATGTTGCTTTATTTTCATGTGTAGTTTCCAAAGTTTCCCTTGGTATTAACTTCTCATTTTATTTCATTGAGACTTAGAAAATTCTTGATAAGGTTTTGATATTTGAAAACTTGTTGAAACTTTTTTTGAGGCTTAACATATGGCATATCCTAAAAAACATTCCATGTGCTGATGAGAAGAATGTACATTCTGTAGTTATTGGATAAATGTTCTGTAAATGTGTTAGGTCTATTGGTCTAACAGTCAGTTGGAATCCAATATTTCTTTTTTGATTTTCTGTCATAATGATCGAATGCTGGGAGTGGGGTGTTGAAATCTACCATTATTATTGCATTAGTCTATCTTTCTTTAGCTCTAGTAATAGTTACATTATGAATCTGTGTGCTCCAGTGTTCAGTGCATACATACTTGGGTTGTTGAATTCTATTGCTGGAATGATAGCTTTATCATTACCTAATGACCATCTTTGGCTGTTTTTACTGTTTTTGACCTAAAGTCTGTTTTATCTGATGCAGCTCTTGTTTGTTTTGGGTTTCTATTTGCATGGAAGATGTTTTTTCATTCTTTTGCTTTCAGTCTATATGTGTCTTTATAAGTAAAGTATGTTCCTGGTAGGCAGCATAGAGTTGGATCATGCTTTTATTAAATCCATTCAGTTACTCTATATTTTTTAATTGGAGAATTTAATCCATTTACATTTAAAGTTAAGTTATATTGATATGTAAGGTTTTGTTCCTGTCATATCATTAATTGTTTTTTGGTTGTTTGGAATACTCTTTATTCCTTTTTTTCTCTTGTTGCTTGTCATTGTGGTTTGCTGATTTTATTTAGTAGTACCATTTGAGCTTTTCTCTTCCTCATTTGTGTGTTTGCTTTACTACTGAGATTTATACTTTTGTGTATTTTCATGGTGGCAAATGTCATTTTTGCACTTCCAGGCTTATGATTCCTTTCAGCATTTCTTGTAAGACTAGTTTAAAGAACAATTTAAACTCAGTGGTGATGAATTCCTTTAGCTTTTTCTTGTCTAAAAAGACTTTATTTCTTCCTAATTTATGAAGGATAATTTTTCTGGATATACTATCCTAGGCTGGAAGTTTTTTCTTTCAGCAGTGTAAATATATCATCTCAGTCTCTGTTGACCTGTAACATTTCTGCTGAGACATCTGCTGTCAGTCTGATGGGGGTTCCTTTATAGGCAGCTAGATATTTTTCTCTTACTAATTTTAGAAAATTCTCTTGATCTTTGATTTTAGACAGTTTGACTATAATGTGCTGTAAAGACCTTTTAGTATTGTATCTCTTTGGAGATCTCATAACTTCATGTATCTAGATGTGGAAATCACTTGCTATAGGTGGTGAGTTCTCATCTATTATTTTTTTAAACAGATTTTCCAATCATCTCATTTTTATTTTTGTCTTCTGAGACCCCAATAATTCAAATATTTTATGGGTCCCATATGTTCTGATGGTTTTGGTAATTCCTTTTTATTATTTGCTATAATTTTTGTCTTACAGAATTATTTTAAAATATGTTTACAATTACTGAGATTCTTCCACAGGCAACCCCTGAGAGTCTGTCAGTTACATTTTTTCCCCCCTGTATTGGGAAGTCTCTGTCAGCCCTTAGATGATCTCAGCCAAGCAGGCTCCCTCACTTCCTTATCATTCTTGCTTTAGGTATTTCCTGCCACGTTTCTGTTGAACTCCAGTGCTCTCTCTTGGATTATCTATTCAGACTGTGATTATCTACTCACCATTTTGGTTTTTCTTAGGGAGAAGGAGAGTATAAAATGTCTTTTTGTCATCCATCTTGAATCTCCTTTCTCACAATGTTGTTTTAAAAGTTAGAGTAGAAACTTCCCTTTTGTGTTGGCATGAAGTGAGGGCACATTTGGGGACATATTCAGATAAATGGTAACATCAAGTTAAAATTTGTAAGCATGAGTACAAGTTAACACACCAGGATGACTAGAATATACAGGAGGAGAAAGGGCATTTCAGGAAGAAAAAAATGATGTGTGAAAAGAGCCACTTTGTGCACATATTAGGGAGTGGAGATCCAAGAAAGCTGCCTAGCTGTGTTACAGGGAACCTACAGGGAAGTGGTTGGAAATGAAGTTGTGTGTGTGGAAAAAGAGAAAGGAGCCACATGATGATGGATCTTATCTGCAAAGCTAAAGATGTTAGAACTTTCTGGAAGACAATAGAGATTCATCAAAGTACTTTAAGCAGAGGAGAAACGGTTAGATTTTGCTTTTTTAACATAGTGATGGCCTTGGAATATTATAGGAGAAGAGTGCCTATGGAGGCTAAGAAGGCATTTGAAGGATGTTGGTGGAAATATCAATTAAGGTACTGGAATCTGAGAGGAGAGGGGTCAAATCTGAGGGAGACTTAAAAGTAAGAGTTCACACAAATCAGTGACTGATGGCATATGAGATACAAGGAAGAAGAGTGCATCTAAGATAATTTTGACATCTTTAAGTGACCTGTTGATTGTGGTACGATTTGCTATAAATAAAAAATTAAAAGATAAGTATGCTTGAGGAAATAATGTTTTATACAGAAATGTTGAGTTTTTGATGTTAGATAACTCCCAAGAGAAATTATGAAGTAATTAAAAATAAATGAATTAAGTGGGTGAAACTTAGGATAGAGGTTTAGGATGCCAGTGATAGAGATTTAGGCAACGTTTTTTTCTTTCCAAGATGGCAGATTGGAGATAGTGTTAGCATGGCTCTCTCACTTAGAAAAACAAAGTAATGTGTAGACATTCACACTGTGAACTTTTTTCCAAGAAGCAAGGCAGAAATGTAACAGGAAAACTGAAAGAAACTGCAGACTCTTTGAAAAAAGTGGCAAGCCATAGCCTGCACTGTGATCCAGGGGATAAACTGTAAGTCCCCAAAGAATGAGATAGGGAGAAGCTGCCTCCAGGATATACAGTCCCACTGGGGAAGCTGGCAATCCAGGCCACTGGGAAAGGCCTTAATCCTACCCAGTGCTGGAACTAATTTAGCGAGTGTGGAGAATATGCAAGTAAAAGCAGCAGAGGGAAGAGTCTTGTGTGCATTCCCAGTCTCCATCACAGACCAAGAGAAACCATTCCTGATTCTACATCATAGGGGACCTCCAAGAAGCCTGCTAGCCAACACAAGCAGAGGTTGCAGGTTAAGGGAAGCTTCCAACTGAAACGTGTGATATAATATTGAGCGGGAAAAAACTCCCTTGGCCAGAACCAGGGGGCGGGTGGAAAGTGTGCTGACCTGAAATCTGTGGTTACTGTCTCTACAAGGGAGACTTATGGTCTGGGATAGTTTTGGGTTCTTGTCTTGCTAGAGATATAAATATCTAAATACCTAAAGCTCAAAGAACTCCAGGAATATTCATTGCAAAAAGGACATCACTAAGGCATATAGTCATTAAGCTACCTAAAGTCAATGTGAAGGAAAGAATTCTAAGGGCAGCAAGACAAAAGCATCAGGTATCCTATAAAGGAAAACTTGTCACACTGACAGCAGACTTCTCAGTAGAAACCTTACAGGACAGAAGGGACTGGGGTTTCATCTTTAGTTTCCTTACATAAAATAGTTGTCAGACAAGATTTTTTTTTAATCCAGCAAAACTAAATAAATGAAGGGGAAATAAAGTCATTTTCAGACAAACAAATGCTGAGGGCATTTGTCACTACCAGACTTTCCCTACAGGAAATGCTAAAAATAGATCTAAATCTTGAAACAAAAGTTTGATATGCAGCAGAATAGAACTTCTTGAAAGAACAAAACTCACAAGGCCCGTAAAACAATAAGGCAATAAAGAAAACAAGGATGGCATAATGATTGGATCAGTACCTCACATCTCAATCTTAAGTTGAACGTAAATGTCCTAAATGCTTCACTTAAAAGATGCAGATTGGCAGAATGGACCAAAAAAAAACCAAAGAAAAACAAAAAAACAAAAACAAACCTGCTATCTTCAAGAGACTCACTAACATGTAAGATTCATTTAAGCTCAATGTAAAAGAGCAGAAAAAGATGTTTTGTTAAAATGAAAACCAAAAGCAAGCAGGAGTGGCTATTCTTATATCTGAAAAAAAAGACTTTAAAGCAACAACAGAAAAAAAAAAAAGATTATTGCATAATGATGATAAAAAGGCCAATTCAACAAGGGATATTGCATTCCTAAATTTATATGTACCTAAGACTGGAGCTTCCAGATTCATACAACAATTACCACTAGGCCTAAGAAATGAGATAGACAGCAACACAATAATAGTGGGGAACTTCAACACTGGACTTATGGGACTAGACAGATAATCACGATGGAAAGTCAACAATGAAACAATGGACTTAAACTACACTCTAGAACAAATGGACCTAACAGATACATACAGAATATTCTACCGAGGAACTGCAGAATTTACATTATTGTCATCAGGACATGGAGCATTCTCCAAGATAGATCATATGATAGGCCACAAAACAAGTCTCATGAAATTTTTAAAAATTGAAATTATATCAGCTATCTTCTCAGACCACAGTGGAATAAAACTAGAAATCAACTACGAAAAGGGACCCTTAAAACTATACAAATATGTAAAAATTAAACAATCTGCTCCTGAATAATTTTTGGGTTAACAGTGAAATCAAGATAAAATTTTAATAATTATTTGAAATAAATAATAATAGTGACACAAGTATCAAAACCTCTGGTATATGGCAAAAGCAGTGCTAAGGGGATAGTTTATAGCACTAAATGCCTACATCAAAAAGTCCAAAAGGTTAAAAATTGAAAACATAATGTCACACTTCAAGGAACTAGAGAAACAAAAAGAAACTAAACCCAAAGCCAGCAGAAGAAACGAAACAACAAAGATCAGATCAGAACTAAATAAATTTGAAAAAAAAAATACAAAAGATCAATGTAACTTTTGAAATTAAAAAGCTGATTCTTTGAAAAGATAAATAAAATCAATAGACTGTCAGCCAGATTAACCAAGAAAAGATTCAGATAAGCTCAATTAGAAATGAAACTAGTAACATTACAACTGACACCACAGAAATACAAAAGATCATTAGTGACTACTATGAACACCTTTATGCACACAAACTAGCAATCTAAAGGAAAATGCATACATTCCTGAAAATATACAACCCTCCTAGACTAAATCAGGAAACAGACACTCTAAACAGACCAGTAATAAGCAGTGAGATTGAATCAGTAATTTAAAAATTGCCAAAAAAAAAAAAAAAAAAGCCCAGAACCAGATGGAGTCACAGCTGAATTCTACCAGATATTCAAAGAATTGGTATCGATCCTACTGAAACTATTCCAAAAGATTTAGATAGAGAGAATTAGCCCTTACGTATTCCATAAAGCCAGTATCACCCTGATACCAAAACCAGGAAAGAACATAACAACAACAAAGGAAAACTACGGACCAATATCCCTGATGAACAGAGATGCAGAAATCCTCAACAAAATACTAGCTTACCGAATCCAACAGTACATCAAAAAGATAATACATCATGATTAAGCACATTTCATCCAGGGATACAGGCGTGGTTTAACATACTCTAGTCAACAAATGTGATACATCAAGTAAACAGAATTAAAGACAAAAGCCATATGACTACCTTAATAAATGCATAAAAGTATTCGAAGTCTAGCATCCCTTTATGATAAAAACTCTCAACAAACCAGGCATAGAAGAGACATCTCTTTTACAGTGGCTACAAAAATAAAATGAAAAACCTAGGAAAATTCTTAACCAAGGAGGTGGAGGATCTCTATAAGGAGAACTCCAAAACACTGCTGAAATAAATGATGGATGACACAAGCAAATGGAAACACATCCCATGCTCATAGATTGGAAGAACCAATATCATAAAAATGAATATATTGCCCAAAGCAATCTACATGTTCAGTGCAATTTCTATCAAAATACCAACATAATTTTTCACAGAATTAGAAAAAATAATCCTAAAATGTATTGTAACTGAAACAGAACCCAAATAGCCAAAGCAATCCTAAGCAAAAATAAAATCTGGAGGCATCACATTAACCAACTTTAAATTATACTACAAGGCTATAGGTACCAAAACAGGATGATACTGGTGTAAAAGTAGACACATAGACCAATGGAACAGAATAGAGAACCTGCAAATAAAGCCAAATACTTACAATCAACTGATCTTTGGCAAAGCATACAAAAACAGAAATTGGGGAAAGGGCATTCTATTTAATAAATGGTTCAGGAAAAACTGGATAGCCACATGTTGAAGAATAAAACTTGATCCTTATCTCTCACCTTATACAAAAATCCACTCACAATGGATCAATTTGAATCTAAAACCTGAAACCATAAAAATTCTATAAAATAACCCAGGAGAAACTCGTCTGATATTTGGCCTAAACGAAGAATTCATGAGTAAGACTTGCTTTTGAAAGCAAGTGTAACAAAAACAAAAATAAATAAATGGGACCTAATTAAATTAAAAAGCTTCTGTATAGCCAAAGAATTAATCATTAGAGTAAAGAGACAACCCATAGAATGGAAAAAATTATTTGCAAACTATGCATCTGACAAAGGACTAAATATCCAGTATCCTCAAGGAACTCAAACAAATCAGCCAAAAAAAAAAAAAAAAAAACCAAAATAATCTCATCAAAAAGTTGACAAATGAATAGGGAGTCTTTACTCATTTATTCTAAGTGAAGTAACTCAGGAATGGAAAATTGCTGATTTTGAGGAAATTGCTACTTCTGTTTATTATTTGGGAAGTTAAATTCTTGTTATGTTTGAAGGAATAACGCAAAGGGGAAGGAGGTTTAAGGAATACAGAAAATATCTTTAAAGGCCACTGTGAGGAATGAATAGTGATCCAGGGACATGTAAAATAATTATCGAAAGGGAGAGAAATTCAGCTGAGAACAGAGAACATATATTTGCAGTGGTGTGATTTCCTCCAAAAGGGTTCAGCAAGTATTACATAGGAGGTATATGTTTTAATTTATACTAGTTGGGGACTTTTATGGGAGTTGAAGTTCTGGAGAAAGAACGGTTGTAATAACACAGCATGAGATCTAGACTTGTGTTTCAGTTACCTATTGCTGCATAACAAACAACTGGTAAACTTAGTGGCTTAATGCAACAATATTCATTTTTTTCTCATGCCTAGGAATTCAGGCAAGGCTCAGCTGGACAGTTCTTCTGCTCTGAGTAATAGCTCTGGGATTACTCACTCAGCTGCACTCAGTTGAGCCTAGATTGGGCTGGAAGGTCTATAAGGAATTCATTCTCTTGTCTGACATCTCAGTGCTCCCTAACAGCCGTTCCCTGTCTTTTTCTCTCCCTTTCTCTCTCCTTCCTTTGCCTTCCCATCTCTCTTTCTCCACATTGTGTTTCACCATTTAATAGTTTAGCCCTAGCTTCTTTATAGTATAGAGGCTGTCTTCCCTAGAGAATAATGTCCTTTCTGCACTTTCCATTAATTATAATTTTAGCCCAGCTTCAAAGAGAATTACAGAAATAGGGTTCACCACTTGATCAGAGGATTGATCTACATATACAGGGAAGAGGAAAATCAGTGACAGCCATATTTGGAGACTACCAACCACAACAGGATGAGGAGAATAAAGGAAATGCAGCTAGGTTCCAGATATGCAATGAAAAAACCTGGGATTTTATTTGTCCATAGAGGAAGTAAAGGGCTGGAGTTTATTTTATGAGTAAAGTTATCCTATCCCTAGAGGGAACTGTAATATCTCTGCTAGTAGACAGAGTTATCTTTCATTGTAGTACCACAAATTTTCTAGCCAAAGTTTGAGGGCTTAGAAAAAAAAAAAACTTTCTTTTCTTTTTTCTTTGTTTCTTTCTTTTTCTTCCTTTCCTTCCTTCCTTTCTTTCTTTCTTTCTTTCTTTCTTTCTTTCTTTCTTTCTTACTTTCTTTCTTTTTCTTTCTTTCTTTCCTTTTTTGGGGTTTCACCATGTTAGCTAGGATGGTCTTTTTAAAAAAATTTATTTATTATATTTTAAGTTCTGGGGTACATGTGCAGATCACGCAGGTTTGTTACATAGGTATACATGTGCCATGGTGGTGGTTTGCTGCATCCATTGCCCTGTCATCTACATTAGGTATTTCTCCTAATGTTATCCCTCTGTAATCCCCCCACGCCTGCTATTCCTCCCCTAGCCCCCCACCCCACAGGCCCCAGTATGTAATGTTCCCCTCACTGTGTCCACGTATTCTCATTGTTTAACATCCACTTATGAGTGAGAACATGTGGTGTTTGGTTTTCTGTTCTTGTGTCAGTTTGCTGAGAATGATTGTTTTCAGCTTCATCCATGTCCCTGCAAAGGACATGAAATCATCCTTTTTCATGGCTGCATAGTATTCCATGGTGTATATGTGCCACATTTTCTTTATCCAGTCTATCATTGATGGGCATTTGGGTTGGTTCCAAGTCTTTGCTATTGTGAACAGTGCTTCAGTAAACATACATGTGCATGTGTCTTTATAACAGAATAATTTGTAGTCCTTTGGGTATATACCCTGTAATGGGATTGCTGGGTCAAATGGTATTTCTATTAGCCTTTCTTACTTGAAATTTCATTTTGAGGTTAAGACTCAGTCCACTTTGAGGGGAAAAAAGTAGGTTGGACATGAGAATATCACATTAAACTAGGCTCTTCTTGGCCTATTGGGAGATAGAGGTAAGGAAGGAATATTTAGGAAATATGTGAAGTCATTATAGTAGATGGAGGATACGCTCTGCTTTTGGGGATTCACTCCATTTATGGCAGCATTCAGTTCCCTTTTGAACCCAGGGGTATTCATTATCTAGGGCTTGCCATTTCTGGGTTTAAATATTCTCAGGAGCACCTGTCCTGGGATTTCTGTATCAGAGTTGGCTCTTTCACTTTGACCCTCTATACAGTTTCTCTGCCTGTCCCTTAAGGCTTAATTTTCTGGAGTGAATGTGAGTCTACATTTCTATCTCCCGTCTTGCTCAGGCTTTCAATTTTAGACCAACTACCTTTTTGGCCTATGTAAAATTGAACTACATCTTCTTGGAGCTTCCCTTTATAACATTTCTGAGGCTGTGCCATAGTCCTGGAGTCATTACAAAGTACCATGGACTGGTGATGAGGGTTCCTGGCTGATGATAGTCAAAATCTTGAGCTCTTTTAGAAGAGTGGGGTTTGAAATCAGAGGGATACACAAAAACAAGAAAAGATTTTCCTGGCTGGGTGAAAGTTGCTAGGAAAAAAAAATTGACTATAATAAGCCAGGAAATCCTATCACAAACCTTTCTTTATTTGAGTTTGTTGCTTGCTTTCGTGGGGGCAAAGGACATGGAAAAGACAGAGAGAGAGCATACATTCATAACGCAAATATTTTCCCGCCACGTTTTCCCACCACTCCCAATCAAAGAAGATTTGTCTATATGCCTACCTCCAAAAGGGTACACTAGCTAGTCTTTTAAATAGGTCCATCTGAGTGAACAGAATGATTCAAAAGAGTGAGGGAAGCCTACTGAGCTCCTACAGTCCTCATCCCTGACATATGTATCCACTTCAAAAGTGGTCTTTTGGAGAAAATTCCTGTTTTTCTAGTCATTCAAAGAAGTATGTTCAGTGATATGAATTTCAATGTAGGTAGAATCAAAGGAAAATAATGAGGCAGATGAGGGTGGGTGGAACGGTGTAAGATTACCTAGTTATAATACTTAACTAGTGGATTACTCACCTTTTGTAGAATAGGGTCTGTCAATGTGTGTACATTGGTGAGAATCATAAAAATGCTGACATGAATATTGCTATACGATATCTGGAGCACTTTTGCCTCTACAATTGCATTTGAACCTGAATTCTACTCATAGAATGTTGCCATGAAAAAAAAATCGCTTGTTTTCTCTTCCTTTACAATATAGGATTCCTAATTAAAAATATAATGAGCAGATGCAATTACCTGTCCCCGAAACATTCAAGAGACAGAGAGCTCACTGCTTCATGATTCCAAGTGTTTCCAATGTACAGCTCTAACTGTTCAAAAGAATGTATGTTTTTAACAGAGCTGATAGGTATCATCCATAAATTTCATTCACTGGCCTCGATGTGGAACTTAGAGAAAAAGAGCCAATCTTTGGAGTTAGGTGCACATGGATCAAAATACTAACTTAACCACTTATTGTGTATGATTTTTGAGAAGTGGCATGAACTCTCCAAGTAACACTGGGTGATCTGTAAGATGCTGGTGATCATACTGACCATAGAGGATTTTTCTGAGTATTAAAAAGGCTGATGAACCATCTTACAGCTGAGGGTCGATTAAAAGGCAACATATTCTGAATGAGGGTCTAGCCAAAGTCTGTGTGTAGTTCAGGTTTAAGTTTTGTGGACATTCTTTCCCTGACTCAGAGTTCCTTCACTTTTATTTCTGAGCTCCATTAGGTTTTAGATTATTGGTCTTATTACATGCTTGACAGTTTCCTCCACAACCTGTTCCTCCTTCTGCATACACCATCCTAGGCATAGCATCAATATCTTCCCAGTTACTTGTGCCAGAAACAGGGAATCATACTCACATTCACACTCAGTCTAAATGTCACAATCAAAGTAGGTTCTGTCAACACCACCTCTGAAATATATTTTATATCCATCCCCTTCTGTCTGTCTCCCCCCACCACCCTGGTCTAGATTGGTACCATCCCTTCTTGGAACTATTGCAGAGCTTCCCAAATGGATGATGTCAAGTTAACTGAAGAAATTATAAAATGAAATTATAACCTATTTAAGAAAATGGGGGTCTCTGTAATGTATGTAGGAAGGCCTCTATACCACTGCTGTCTGTCTTTCTTTTGATAATTAAAGTAGTAAGTTTCAAGTTACCTGGAAAATTCAGTAATGTGGAACCTCTCATTTCTTAACAGTGATAAACAAAAAAAGAGGACGAATCTAGTGCGTTTATTCAAGATTGATTTTTGCAAAAGATTGTTCCCATACGTAGTTTGCACTTCTGACTCATGGAGTCTCTCTTTTTGTTCTGGCTGCTTTGAAAAGCCAAGCAAAAGTTCCTTTAAGCCCAGCAGTTAATTGTCACAGTGATGCCTGTTTGATGACTCCATATTTATTTTAAGAGGAGCAGCATTCAGCACAGAAACCCATATATAAAACTGACTTTGTAATGCGGCTACATGTCTCTGTTGGAAAGTCTATCTATTTCAGTTCTGTGCTTTATTTTATAATTCAATATTGCATATGAATAGGTAATGGAGGGAAGATTTCCTGCCTCACAAAACCCATGTTACAACCAATATGTCGTTAAGACTTTGCCCAGTTACTTGGAAGCTTCCTTTGACGAGGAGAGCTCAGTTCTATAGGGGTAAATGTATCCGAAAATATTCACACTTGCACACTGCAGTTTGCACATAACAACGAGGATGCTCTTGAACCGAGAAACCCCCAAGAGGGTACTCACCTCCTTTGCATCAATAAAGTAAAACAGCTTCTTATCAGAGGCTAACTTTTGCTTACAGCTAGAAATCTGGCTAAACCCAGTTTCTAACCAGTTAGAGACTTGAAATAATTCCCAAATTATACCTTCCTTCAAAGGGAATATGCTTTAAATCAAGTGTTTAATGTTAGGAAAATAATAATTCACATACTTGCACACCTTAGCAGCCTGTTTTAATTTAGAAACAAAGAGAACAGAGAACAGCACAGATTGTGCTTTGGTCCCAG
>CAUYLG010056811.1:0-148835 GCA_963573385.1 Cacajao melanocephalus | reverse complement strand
GACCTGGAACCAACCCAAATGCCCATCGATGATAGACTGGACAGGGAAAATGTGGCACATATACACCATGGAATACTATGCAGCCATAAAAAACGATGAGTTCGTGTCCTTTGTAGGGACATGGATGAACCTGGAAACCATAATTCTCAGCAAACTGACGCAAGAACAGAAAATCAAACACCGCATGTTCTCACTCATAGGCGGGTGTTGAACAATGAGAAAACATGGACACAGGGAGGAGAGCATCACACATTGGGGTCTGTCGGGGGGAAACAGGGGAGGGACAGCGGGGGGTGGGGAGTTAGGGAGAGATAGCATGGGGAGATATGCCAGATATAGGTGATGGGGAGGAAGGCAGCAAATCATACTGCCATGTGTGTACCTATGCAACAATCTTGCATGTTCTTCACATGTACCCCAAAACCTAAAATGCAATAAAAAATATATATATTTGAACAGGTTATTTTAAGTGGCTTCTTTTTGGCCAGGTGCAGTGGCTCACACCTGTAATCCCAGCACTTTAAGAGGCCAAGGTGGGCAGATCACTTGAGGTCACAAGTTCAAGACCAGCCTGGCCAAAATGGTGAAACCCCGTCTCTACTAAAAATACAAAAATTAGCCAGGCATGGTGGCATGCATCTGCAATCTGAGCTCCTTGAGAGAGTGAGTCAGGAGGATTGCTTGAACCCGGGAGGCAGAAGTTGCAGTGAGCTGAGATGGCACCACTGCACTCCAACCTGGGTGACAGAGTAAGACTCTGTCTCAAATTTAAAATGAAAAAAATAGTAGCTTCTTTTCATGCTGGGTCTTTGAAAAGCTACGTGGGTCTCACACTCACAGCACTTGGATGAGCCACACTTCCAGGGCTCACCACTACGTGTGGCTCAGGGCTGCTGGTTGGGACAGCACAGGAAGAGTTTACCTGCTCAGGAGCTGACCCTGAGTGGGGGACGCTGGCACACCTAACTCAAGGCTGCCTGACCCGGCTTCCTGGCCCCTGAAGCTCCCTCCCCACCCCTGCAAGCCCTGGTGTCAGCCAAGGAAGCCGTGACTACTGCTTAGAGCACTCTCTTCCTGCTTGGATTAATTCACTTTTATTTATTTGGCTTTTTATAAACAAAAGTCAAACTTAGTGCGTTCTATTCATCAAAAGGAAAGGGCAGTACTCCTAAGGGGATCTGTCAAACAGACGCTATTTCTGTAAGTAAATATAAAGGTGGCAGCGCAGGAAAGGAAAATTATACTGAAGTCTAAGATATTTTTTCCCCCTTTCGGATCCATAAGCCAAAATATTGCTAAGGCTTTTTATAAACAAAGATAATGAGTTGTATAATTTATGTAAATTAACTAATGCTGTTGCATTTTTTTAGAAGTCACATGAACTGCATTATTTATTTGATGTGCTTTTTGGAGTAAAAAATAATTATAATTGGATAGTATACCTAACAGGTTTCTCCTATTGTTTTCTTATTAGTGTTTGTGGTTTTGAACACAAAACACAGAATCACCGAGTGCACGACACATGTGGCTTTTCTTTCACACATATGAAAGTAGGGACAATCAAGAGTCTGACCAGGCCCTTGACCACAACTCCTGCACCAGAAGGAAACTGCATGCAGCAGGTATCACGGGCATGGCTTCCACTGGCAGGCATTGGTTATCTTCCACCATGTGTGGTACCCGTTGAGCAGCAGCCTTTGCGGCACACAACTGACTTCATTTTCACGACTCAAAGTAGGATCCGTGGCACCAGCTGCATCAGCTGCACCAGGGACTTGCTATAAATGCAGCATCTCAGGCCCCTCCCAGACCAACTGAATCAGAATCCCCAGGGAATCTGTCTGCACATGAAAGTTTGAGGAATGCTTTTGTACGTCCTTTGCCAGGAGGGTCCAGCCCCTTCCTGGGCTCCTCCCAGAGGAGACAACTAAAGCTGTACCCGAGAAAGACACTGAGCTGGCCCCCAAGTTCATCTGTTCCCGGCTCTCAGCATCAACCCACACATCCCCTCACATCCAACATATATTGAAACGAGCAATCCATAACCACCCACTGCAATTCTTAATATTATCATATTAGGAGCATTAAAAATGCAAGAAAGTATAATTAAGCAAAATAAATTAAACGAGGATCTTGAAATACACAGCCTTGGAAATACTTTTGCTGCCTAAATGCTCGCTAACATCTGTTGGCTATGATCACGCTTGCTAGCCTCTTCTGATATTCTAAGCACAAAATGTGGTAAAATGCCAGATGTAAATAGCTCTGATTCGTGTCCTTGTTTATGTAGCCAAAGGTGGCCCCAACATGGAAGAAGGAACTCTATTGAAAGCCCATAGGTCTTTGGGCTTTCAAATAGCGGTCTCCCTAGCTCCCCACACCCAGGAACAAGGCTTATTCACTCAATACCTGGGGTGCGGAACAGCAGAACACAAACATCTCAGACCTAAAAGGAACAGAGGGTAATTCACTGAATTTATTTCATCTCATCTCCCTTAATCATGTAAAAACAAAACCAAAAAATGTTTCTACATTCTGGTTTGTGTCCAACACTATGTACAAACTAATTGAGTGTAAAAAGCGTTGCTTTGCATTATATCAGTTAAAATAAGTGTGACAATTGCTCTCCCTCCCCCCGAGCTCTGTTTCATTTCTGGTTTTGTTATAATTCAGTCCATTCACAATATGTCATTGCAAACACTATTTGCAAAAGAAAGTATAAAAAACAGATTCTTTATTTCTTAGTGCATTTATTTCCATTTCCCCTTCTCAGCCGCTCCACATTTATACCATGCTTCCATCTGGAGGGCTTAAAAAAAGTTATAGACGAAGTTACTATACATAATGAAGCGCACACTCGTCTGGTATTTAGCCTGAGAATCTCATCGCCAGGTGTTATGAAAGGGGAAAAAAAAATACGGCCAAAATACTGTGTTGCAGCTCATTTCCAAACATTTCATACCGTATCTGAAAGTATTCATTAATCTGGGAGGGGAGTGACTTCAGTAAGGTTTACTTAAGCAACCGCCTTCCCAGAAAAGCCAAGTGTGATCGGTCCTGCACCTGGAAAGAGGCAGCCGGTCCCCGACCTCTCTGCCAATGCCAACACATGCATCTGCTCAGTCACTGGCAGGAAGCACCACCCTGCATCAGGCACCAGAAGTGCTGCAGCACCCTCTCAGACACGCGCTCAGTCATTCGGGAAACACACACCAAACCCTACTGTGCTAGGTGCTGTGCGACAGAAGCAACCCGGGCACCATCAAGAAACAGCATCACCCAGACCGGTGTCC
Source organism: Cacajao melanocephalus (assembly GCA_963573385.1). Taxonomy (NCBI): domain Eukaryota; kingdom Metazoa; phylum Chordata; class Mammalia; order Primates; family Pitheciidae; genus Cacajao; species Cacajao melanocephalus. The sequence continues at coordinate 145,542 of CAUYLG010056811.1, read as the reverse complement.
TTCCAAGGGGGCCCTAGGAGTTTCCTGTAAAGGTCTGGAAATGAGTTTGATGAGAACAGAGCAACCCAAAAACAATCCCGCCGGCTATAAAGCAATAACCAATGACCAAGGCAGCCTCATTCTGCCCACCTTTTAGGTGGAAGCTATAATTTAAGACTCTTTCTTTTTTTTTTTTTGAGATGTCGTTTCACTCCTGTCCTCCAGGCTTCAGTGCAATGGTGCAATCTCAGCTCACTGCAACCTCCACTTCCCTGGATCAAGCAATTCTCCTGCCTCTGGGATTACAGGTGCATGCCACCACACAGGGTTAATTTTCATATTTTTAGTAGAGAAGGGGCTTCACCATGTTGGCCAGGCTGGTCTTGAACACCTGTCCTCAGGTTATCCACCCGCCGAGGCCTCCCAAAGCGCTGAGATTACAGGCGTGAACCACTGCGCCTGGCCAATTTAAGACTCTTTCAACTATGTCACAGTGATTAAGGAATTAACAGTCAGCAGCAAAACTCACTTGCTCATGGACTATCAGTCCCATGGAAGGCCAGGCAGATTCTGTATGTAAGAAATAACTGCCGAACAGTTCAGTGTTTGCTCTTTCGGGAAACTAAACTTAATATGGCATTATGTTGACAATGAGGTCTAATTCCATGTATGAAAACATCCAACAAAATGAAGGGTTTAAGTAAAATGCCAGTGTGAGGGCATCACATCACATAAAAGGATTAGGCGTTGTTTCTGCTGCACAGCATGCGGACGGGTAAGGAATCTGGAGGGGAAACAAGAAGTCTTGGGGTTTCCCAATTTATTTTCCTACAGTCTCCTATGGAAAAGATTACAGTATTTAACCTCTGTCTGATATTTCTGAAAGAAAAAGAAGTCATACAGTATCTTGAAACTCAAGCTATCAGACAATGCCAATACCTCGTTAATGTCACTGTAAGGCTGGGGGCTTCTTACTCATCACTGAACATTCCCCACCCCACCTGCAACGTCTCGGGGTGGGGGCACACCCTGGATGCCTTCAGCAGCCTACTGCTAAGCCCTCCCTGACTCTGTGTTATTTGAGAATGGGAACACACCCCCCTCCTATCACCACCACTACCCACAGAGCCTAGTGAAACGGGGTATCCTGATCTGCTGTCCTTGGTCCAGATGCAACTCACTAGATACACTTTGCGGCCTTGCTGGCTTCTGCAAGAATTGGTTAAGGGTAACATTCTACATCCCATATGAGCTGACCTCACTTCCATTGGAAATCTGAGATCTAATAGTTACTTTTAGTTACTCTTCCCAAGACTTAACCAAATTCGTTAGGAAATTTCAAGCAAATGGGACAACAGGCAAATACACAATCCTGGTCTCTACTAGCATCTCAGGTGCTGCAATACGTAGACCTCAGCAGAACTCTTAGCATTAAAAGTTAGAAACAGAAACACAGAAGCATAGAGATGAAAGAACAATGAATGTCGTGAACCAACTGAGGGACAAAAACTCATCCTCTACGCATGAAGGATGTAACGAACTAGAGGAAGGGAAGAAACCCACAGCCACTTGCTGTGGAATTTATGTTTCCATAAGTGAAGCATTAGAATTCTCTCATCGAGAAGAAACTATTGACATGTGTGCTCCCTTAAGGAAGGCTTCTCAAGAGGCCCATTCCAGATTTAATAATAATCCATATTCTTTCTCTGAAATGGCAAACCGAATCTTTGATTCCCTTATCACCACCACAGATACATGAATCACGAAGCTGCAAACCAGCAGAGTTCAGTGTATCACACGCCACCTGGAATATTTAATAAAATAAATTCTAAATAATCAATTCATGAAGAGTCAACATTTCTTACACTTTTGTAATAAATGTCTACCTCTTGCATCCATCATAAACTGTACATAAATTGTGGCAGAAAAGATGAAAGAGAGCCTCTCCGGTTTTCTTATGCTGTCATGTAAATACTTAAACATGGACAAATAGCATCTGTGTCCTCCCATCGGTCACTATTCTAGGGGGACTCTGTTGCAAGCAACAACATACAGGCTTCCCTCAAAGCACTGCATGCCTAAAGATGCAGGCAGCTTCAGCCTATCTTCTGTGACATCCCAATCCTTCCACCCACCTGGTCTCAACAAGGCCACATGCCATTGGCTCAGCTGTCCCCCCTGGACTGGGAAACATAGTGTCTCACTGGGACTTGCCCTGCCCTCTCTACAATGCCATGAAGCAGTGCCCTGAGCTTTTAAGAGAAACAGGACATTTCTCAACTCCCACATTCAAACTGCCCTTTAAAAGAGACAGTGCCTAACGTTTTCTGGCTGAGGACAATTTGGGAAGAAACAGACAATCCTATGCTACATGGATTAAAGAAGAAACCCTAACCTCACCGGGGATGTTGTAAATAAAAGTATATACATTCATTGCAGAAATATAAGCTGAGTATGAAGAGCGTCAGGCTGTAAACATGAGTACTAGGACATACCCAGAGCACCCCACTCCTTCTAGAAACAGCTGCCATCATCTAAAAGAGGGGTGGGCCAACTACATCCATGGTCCAAATCTTGCCCATAGTCTGCTTTTGTAAATAAAGTTTTATTGGAACAGAGCCATGTCCATTCCTTGACTATTGCCTATGGCTGCTTTCATGCTACAACGGCAGAATGGAATTGCTAGGACAGACGGCCTGGTCCCTTATTTTAAAGGTCCCTTCATTCTAAATCATCCATTCTTTCAAAAAACATAGCTATTCGGTACCAAATACCCAATACTAGGTGCCAGGCTGAGCACTGGGCTATAGCAGTGAACAGACAGGCAGGTACCCTGTTCAGAAGAGCTGAAGGATGCAAGAACGGGCCCATCTCACCCGGAGAACAAAGGCTGAGGGAAATGCTTAGTCATCGCCACTCGGTGTATTCTGATTTCAGAAACCTGCTATTCTCTATCGCTCATTGCCAAGGGCAGAATAGAAAACAATAGGCTCCAACCACACCGTCGGAGACTTCGGTTCAGTATTTTCTGAAGGTGCTTGAAGTCAAGTCATAAACTGCCAGAGCAACTTGTGAAATTTTCCTTTGGACTTTTCTCTTAAGACAAGGTTAAAAAAAAAAAAAAATATATATATATATATATATATATGTATGTATACATACACATATATATATATATACATGTGTATATATATACACACGTATATACGTGTATATACACACGTATATATGTATGTATATATACATGTATATATATATATAAAAGACAACTTGCCTGGGGGCGAGGCACTGAGGCAGGACCCTACCGGTGACAAGAGGATGGTATGTCCCGATCCTTCCCAAATTAAAGTGTGTGTGAACCATGTGGGGCTCGTACTAAGACATAGACTTGGATTCTGTTTAGGGTTTGAAGTTCTGTATTTCTAATGCCTCCTCAGCAAGGCTGACCCTACCAGTCTTTGAATATTGACCGCTTCCGTTTTTGTGCCTGTCTCAGGTTTTGCCCGAGTGGGACATGAGGCTTTTGCAACAGGAAGGAAAAGTGTACCCTGAGGGCACGCAGCATTACAAGGTGTTGAATCAGGAAGTGCAAGGAGGACACGGAAGGTTATTTCGTCTGTCCAGGAGAAAAACTCAGAAGCAGAAAGGCGCTCTTTCATGAAGTCACCTGCTTTCCATCTTCTGTTCCGGCCTTGCAGCAAGAGAGGACATCCACAGGGAAGCTCCGCTGCAGGAAACACACACACCCACGGGAAGGAAACAAGAGGCCGGAGCCAGCGGCCGTCAAAGCAGCCTCACCACAGCCGCTGCGTGAGGAGGTCGTTCCTTCTTCACCTTGTTCAGTAACATTTCTCTCCCCAGCTCCTACTGGTGGCAAGAGTCCTTCTTCGGCACTTTTATGTTCCCGGTGATTTCTGCTGCAGCGTATGGCAAGCAGAGTGGTATCATCCTAATTAGTCTGTAAGCCCTATCCCTGCCCTCTGCTGGTGACTAATCCATGCCAACTAAAGTGAATGGCCGCAGCTATCCTAGGACAAGCCCGGAGATTCTTGCCAACGGAGCATAAACTCACCCAGACACAAGCCACAGCCGCCCATGATGGGAGGAAACTTCCCCAGTGAAGATAGGGAATTGGAAGATGCAGAGAGGATCAATATTTTAAGATTTAGTCAAGTGATGGCCAGAGATACTCTCTACCCAAGGCAAATAACCATGTCTGCTCACTTACCAAGGGGGAAAATATCTATTATGGTCTTACAATGCATGCCCAGTTTCTGGGTGAGGCTATAAATTATGCTTGCAAACATCCAGCTTGGGTGGCCTAGGTAACACCTCACTCAGTGCCTGCTGTGTGTTGGGGGCCAAATAGAGAATGGCCCTTGGTGAATTTTGACAGTGGTATACAAGGGTTTACATTGTAGTTGAATATGTGAAAATTTCCATTCCTGTCCTTATGGGCTAATGTGCAGTGATGTTAAGATATGATAATAATTAAATACAAGTTCAGCACACCAAGTTCATATGGGGCTGCTCTACCTTCATCAGGGAGTTCCTAGCTTCATAAGGCTCCAATCAAGTTTTAAAAAGGAAATTACAAAATATTGTACATATCGTCGTCTACCAGAGGTACAAAGAGGGCAGAAACTACAATCGCGCTTCCTTCTACATCTTCCTGGCACATCTATTACTAGTAAGCTTCTCCCCAAACGCCGCTGGCAGAAGCAGGCTTGCATTTCTGCAGCTCGCAGTATCTAAGGGCACCAAATCTAGGTATCTGGAAGTCCTCACCTTTTGGTATTTGAGAAGCATCCAGGACTCACTTTTCAGAGGGAGCCCGAGAGTCCTCAGCCCTGGCAGCACTTGGCTTTGCTGGCGAACTGCTAGGGGTGTCTTCTCCCCTAGCAATGGCCAGTGTCCTTCCTGCCTTTTATGGTTCCTGGATCAATCATGTGTCTGGAGATGAATGAACTCACTTCCCCGTGTCTTCAAGGACACCAGTATCCAAAAGAGACAAATCTCTGTCTGCAAAGTTTCAAAGGAACTGCTCCGATGCTTCAGGGGTTGTCGGATAAAATACATGATGCCCAGCAAACTGTGAGTTCTACATAAACAATGGACAACATTTTAGTATAGACATACTTGTACTAAAAAATTAACTGCTGTTTATCTGAAGTTCACATTTAACTGGGCATCTGATATTCTCCCCTGTTTGTGTGTGCACACATGTCTGATACTAAATCTGGCAACATACAATCTGGCCTGCGTAGCAAGAGTACGCACACAGACCCTCACTGCCGGAGTGAGTGTACCCAGGAAGCTCGGAAGCTGTAGCTTCAGGAAGAATGGAAATAGGCGGTCCGTGCTGGGAGAAGATAAACATCTCATTACTTCTAAGTGAAAGTTCTCATGGGAATATATGAGACTCAACAACTCTCAGATCAAATCGCAACTGAGGAGGGACAGCCGGGTCCACAGGATGGTTGGGGCCCAACTCCCAACCACTGAAGTGGACAGCGAGGGGCCTGCTGTGTCTTCTGTCTTGCAGGCCCTGGATGAAACGAGGATGATAATAATATCTACCTAATAGGGATGCTACCAAGTAACTGAATGAGATGATGCAGACAAAGTGACGCACACAGGACTGGGCATTCAGTAAAAGTTCAATAAAAGATGCCATGATTATTGCCACTGTTGTCATTTGGCTATAGTTAGGGAAGACAGAGCCTTAAGAAGATGGAAAATCTGTGTTCCCCCAACATGTAGATGTTGAAAACGAACCCCCTGCCCCACCAGGTGATGGTATTTGGAAGTGGGGCTGGTGGGGCATGGTGGCTCATGTCTGTAATCCCAGCACTTTGGGAGGCCAAGATGGGCAGATCATGAGTCGAGACCATCCTGGCTAACACAGTGAAACTCCATCTCTACTAAAATAGCAAAAAATTAGCTGGGTGTGGTGGGTGCCTGTAGTCCCAGCTACTTGGGAGGCTAAGGAAGGAGAATCACTTGAACCCGGGAGGCGGAGGTTGCATTGAGCCAAGATCACACCACTGCACTACGGCCTGGGTGACACAGCAAGACTCTGTCTAAAAGAAAAAAAAAAGGAAAAAAAGGAACAAAAGGAGAAAAAGGAAGTGGGGCTTTGGGGAGGTAATTAGATCATGAGAATGAAGCCCTTCTGAATGGGATTTGTGCCCTGATAAAAGGGACCCCAGAGAGCTCCTTCTCCCCTCCCACCATGCAAGGACACAGGCAGAAGATGGCCATCTACGCACCAGGAAGCAGGCCCTCACCAGATACCAAATCTGCCAGCACCCTGATGCTAACTAAACTTCCCAGCCTCTGGAGCCGTGAGGAATAAACCTCTGTTGTTGAAGCCACCCAGTCTATGATCTTTTGTGACAGGAGCTAAAAGTGGCTAAGACAGAAGGAGAAGCAAAGCCGCCACCCCGCCAGGCCGTTGTGAACTCAGCAGAACGCAAACAGAAAGGGCTGCTCCGGCTACTTCCAAACAGAGCTAGCCTAATGGTATTTATTACTTAACATTTTAACTATATGAATTGGGTGGAAGCATGTCACCAGGGATGCCAAGTAATTAGAAATTAAGAAAAAACTATGGATTTGAGCTCCTGAATTGACTCTACCAAAACACATCCAGGTAACAGGAAATTAAGTTTTAACCTGTTAGCACACTAGCAGAACGAGGCACAAAAATTCAGATGATTAAAAGCCAGCAAAGAGCCCTGGGAGGTGCCCTGAGGTGCCCTGAACAGACTTGGCTCCCCGCACTAGAGACGATCATGGACTAAGACACCTCAACTGCCAAGGCTTGAAGCCAGGCAGGAGAAGCAGCCCCACTTCTGAAACCAAAGACCTAGGTTCAAGTCCCAGATGTACAACCAATGGGGATGAACTTACCTGCCAGGACAGAATCACAGGGCTGGGGTGAGGCTCACAGGAAGTGGTAACTGGAAGCAGTTCGTCACTAGGCAAATCCCACTTCCCAGAGCAAGGTCCTGTGGGGTAGATTCTACAGGTACGACTCTTTGTTACCTAGTATTTGGATACCAGATACAGGCTTTCTAGCAGGGATAAAATAAATATTCAATGTATCTTTTTTGAACTGGACAAGGCTAAGAGGAAGCCAACCTGAACACTTCCTTAAGAAGGGTACAGACGGAAAACTGCGGCAATGCAGGGGAGGAAATCATCACTTCTCGCTAAAGAGGGTCAGGGGAGATACCCTGGGGTGAGGGACAGTCGGGAGTTATGAGGCCAAGACAGTGTGGACCTAAACATGGGGAAAAACAGCTTCTGGCCGGGTGCGGTGGCTCATGCCTGTAATCCTAGCACTTTGGGAGGCTGAGGTGGGCAGATCATGAGGTCAGGAGATCGAGACCATCCTGGCCAACAAGATGAAACCCCGTCTCCACCAAAAATACAAAAATTAGCCAGGTGTGGTGGTGCATGCCTGTAATCCCAGCTACTTGGGAGGCTAAGGCAGGAGAACCACTTGAACTTGGGAGGCAGAGGTTGCAGTGCGCCGAGATTGCGCCATTGAACTCCAGCCTGGCGACAGAGCTAGGCTCAATCTCAAAAAACAAAACAAACAAACAAAAAAAAAACAGCTTCTGAATGAGGAATATGGTCAGGTATGGACTGGTAGGTGCACAGTGAGGCTGGAGGGGATGGAGTGAAATAATGCGTCCACAGACCAAGACACATGGTTTTTTACTAAAGTCGAAATGTGTATTTTATGTGAAACATGCAGTGGCTCCATGCTGGTCCGTTTGCCTTCTGTGAGCTTCTGCCCCTCATTCATTTCATTAGGCATCTTACCTGCACCCTATCTGTTTATTGCTGTTTTCCAAACTTGATTTGGGCACCATACATGTTCATGGCTGGCTATTTAAAATATGTTCCATCGGCTGCAAGCAAGATACCAATTTATCTTACGGCTGCAAGCAGAGCTGAAATGATCTGGCATTGCCACAGGGCAGACAGTTATTTCATGCCCTGTTAATTCCTAATGCAGTAACTACAATATCATTCCTACTTTTAAAAGAGGCACTATCTTTCTTTTTTTTAATATGTGGCCTAAGTGTCCAAATAAAGAACATCACTTCTAATGAGGCCAAGTCTCAAAATATAACCTCGTTACCACCGCTACCATCCTAACGCCGGGTTTCTAGCTTTCAGGCAGTTAAGGAGTCAGAGAAACTCTTCATTCTTTACAGGCAAGGCAAACACATCAGCAACACTAAACGTTCTCTTCGCATCTGAAAATTACAATCAGAGGTGAGGGGCTGGTGTTTCTACCCGAAGATGGTCCAGGCCAGGGGGTTCCTTCTGCCACAGAACAGGCTCAGTGGAGGGGGCTGTCTGCGCATGTGATCACCATGAAACCAACCACCTCTGTGCCATGACCACCCACTGGTTCCAAAGGCAGAACATCCATGGCAAGTCACGCCTTAAGAGCAGAGAGAGCCCCGTCGCTAGGAGGATAGCACCTGATCTGGATAGGCCTGGGAGAAATACTGATCTAGCACAATTCTGGCTGCCTGTTGCTTCAAGACACTTTGGCTGTTTCTCAACAGACTCTATTCATTGCTACTTGCTAGCCCTCCTCTGTCACTTCACCAGCTCCCACCACGCCCCACTTCCTCATGCTCACGTCACTTCCTTAGGGCCCCGTCGGCCTCGGGTTCCCCTGGCGCATCCTCCACACAGGGCCTTGTAATTCTATCACAGCCCTCAAAACCCTGCATTAGGGTTGCATGAGTAATTATTTTGGTCTCCCCATGAGACAGGAGACTACGTGCTTTCTTTACATCACTGCATCCTCAGTACCGCTTGCCACACTAGGTGGAAAGAAAGCCTCCAGTCCCCAGTGGATGAAGGAAAAATGTGTGCTGAATAAATAGGTGCTGACTTAATCTGAAAAGTCTACAGATCCCATCCGAGTACCCAGGAGCAATTGATATAAGGGCAAGAGCTTGAGCTTTAGAACCAAGCAGACCCCGGCTCAAATCCCAGCTCTGCCCTTGACTGAGGTATGAAGCAGAGCAAGAGAAACCCTCTCTGAGGCTCAATCTCTCTGTCTATAAAATGGGTATAATACCATGTACTTTGCATGCATAGATGTGTTTATGAGGATTCAATGAGATGGTATACTTGGTATATAGGAAATGTGTAGGCCCGTGACTGTCCCAGCAGTAAGTGCGTGGCTCTCATCTGTTGTGGGAACCCAGCGGCAAAGAAATGGGAAAGGACGAGAGCCCAGAGCTGCCTCGGGTTCTGAGACACCCAGCACTCTCAGCAGAGAGGTTAAGAGGTGTAGAGACAGGACCTAAGGCAGCCCCATAAGCTTCTGAGGCCAGGGAAAAGTATCATGAACTTGGAGGGAATTCTTCCAGCAAGGCCCAGAAAACAGCATCACCTCTGGCTGACCTCCCTTGGCGCATCCAGCCACAAAGCTGCAGTGACCCCAGAACCAGAGTGATGCTTCACATCCAGCTCTTTGCTCTCTGGGAGTCTCCCACCCCCAAAGCTCCTCCACCCTGTCAGGCACCAGAGAAGCAGGCATAAATCTGCATGGGGTGCAGGGCCAACTCCAGACCTGCTTAGATTTCATCTCCTGAAACAGTGACATCGCAACCACCCTCCTTCTCCTTCCTGCCAACCTTTGTCATCCCTGGAAACCTTATCGAGCAAGCTTCTCCTTGGCTTGCAGACAAGACAACTAATCATGGACCTAACAGCTCGTCAGCTTCAAAAGCGGCTGCCCCCACCCTGTGCCTGGCTGAGAAAAATCACTGTGCCTTTGAGTTGCCATGTGTACAGAGGGCCCAGCCTCTGAGAACAAAAGAAGTGAGATGGCTGAGCAGTTCCATAAACAGGGCTGGAAGTTTTCCTGGCCTGAGGGAAGGCTTACAGCAAGTGATATGTTAAACGGTAGATCCAAATATCTTTATCATGCCCCTGAACTGAGGAAAACAGCTCGAGTGGTAGAAAAATCACAGCTCCAACACCCTGTGCAGGACTGTCTGCCCCAACCAGCAGAAGAGTAGCTGGCTGGCGCCGTGCCTGGTATGATGAAGATCCTGAGTCTATGGGAGCTGCCTGATTGAATCCACCAAAGAAGGATGCAGAATCTAAACTCAGAAGCCCCTCCTCCCGTGAGGCACAAAGCCCCGTGGAAGTCCTCAATGCAATTTCCTGGTGGAAAGGACCAACCACCCACTGTGCCAGAGCACACCCCCTGGGCTTCCCCACCCCTGGTCCAGATCAGAGCTAATGCAGCAGAAGTGCTGGTGAGATGTAAGGGTTGCTCTTGTCTGAAAAGGCCTTCCTCAGGGCTGGTTAAAAATCCATGCCCATGCCCATGCCCACAGTGGACCATTCATAGCAACAGGCTCTCATTAACATAAGAAGGCGCTCATCCTCAGTAATAATTAGGAAAAACTCAGATTCAAATAGAACGGGGTACCATCTCTCATCCATCAATAAGGGAGAGGATGTGGGGAAAATGGCAATCTCCAGTTCTGGTGGGCATGTAATTATGCGGTCATAAGGCAGTATCTAATAAACTGAGCATGCCCAGACCTTCTAACCCGGCAATTCTGGGTCCAGATTGCCTATGTGTCCAAAAAGACATGTACAAGAACACTGATTGTAGTGTTATTTATAATGCTAAAAAATGAAAGGCTTCTAAAGCAGGAGCTGCAGCCAGGGAAACAGCTCGAGTGTTTATACAGTGGAAGGCTACAGGACTGTTGAGAGGCATGAAGAGACCTCAATATCAACATAGATACAGCTCAGACCACAATGCTAAGTGGAAAAGGTAAACTGCAAGCAATATGTAAATTGCACGTGTGCACACACACACACACACACACACACAGTCCCACCCGACTTTAAGGGCACAGCTTGTATCCCATCTGACCTAGGAGTGTCTCTGATCATTCCATCCCACTCTGTACTCCCAGGATGCTTCTCATAAAAGCCCAGGCTTCTCTGCTGTCAGCACTGTTGATGACCTTCATGTACGTACATGGCTGTCCCTTCAACTTAACCATGAGTCCATGGGGCAGAGAACATGGTTCCTGGTCTCTCTGCAGACACCAAAGTACCTTGCACAGAGTAGGCACACGGGGTTAATATTTGCTGAGTGGTTCAGTGGGACAACTTCCCGAGCGCACAGACAAGGCTACCACATAATGCATCATATTAGGTGGCTTCTCTCTGAGAATCTAAAGCAAACCTCGTGTCACTGGCCATTCCCACTGCCAGCACTGCCATCCACGTCAGGAGGTCACAGACACCCCTCCCCATCCTGCCTGTCTCCCTTTCCCAAAGTTCTGAGGGGACAGACTGCTGTCTGCAAGTCTGAGCACCATAGATAACTCCAAACATAAATATGGCCTAAAAATAGCCATAAATCATTCTGATTCCATCCAGTGACAATTCTAATTTATAACATGAGGGAAGAAAATGAACACTCTGGGGTTTTTTCCCCTGGGCTTCTCAGCTGCTGCTGAGGAAGAATTCCACCCCGCTGTTACTCACAAGCAGAAGTTCCTGATTTACGTATTACTAAAGATGAAATATACCAGGGGCCTGCGGGCACAGGAGCTGCTGTGAGTTTCAGTGCGAATTCCTGCAGCCCTATCATCCCCAGTGCAGGCAGCCTCCTTGTTCAGGGGCCCCACCCAGCCTTGCCTCACTCTCTACTGTTTCCTCCAGCATAGGAGATGAGGATCTTCCAAGGAAGAACCAAGCCCTGACTCCCTTGGCTCCCTGAGACAATGGCTGATGCATTTGCACAATCACCAGTCATAGTCCTAGAGGTGTGTCCAGAGCAGTACATTTGGGGAAATCTGCATTTTAATGTTCTGTGCAGTCAATTAAACCACGCTATGCAAACACTGATCATGGGAGAGTGCAGGGAACTGGAATTTTTTGGATAGAGGCTTCGCTTTGTGTATCTCCGTAAAGCGTTGTTATTAGGTTTTTTTTTTTTAAAAAAACATAAAACAAAAGTCGTCTCTCTGTGAGGTCATATAATAAAAGCCATTTGATGCTATTTTTAACAGCCATAAAAGCACATGATTAATACAGAAAAAGTCATCGTGACAAAGCACGTCACAAAAAACATCAGCATGGAAGGGCAACCCATTGAACTCAAGTGAGTTTACAGTCCTAGCTATCCATCAAGTATGCCTGCAAACTCAACACACCAGCAGACTCCAGAATGCCTCTCTTGGACAGTTTGAAATGGATCATGAGCCAGCTTCTCAGCTCCTGGCCCAAGGTGGCGCTTACCCTATTCCCAGGGGAGGTTCCTTCCCGGGACCAGTAAGGTATGCAGGGAAGTGGGTGCTCATGAACTAGCAGGCCAAGAATTCACCTTGACTCACGCCCTCCCGCTCTACCGCTGTGACACATGGCTCAGGCCCTCAAACGATGGCAAAGAGGAACGAGGGAATTTCTCCATGGCTGCCCAAGGTTGACAGCCTATGGGGTGAGAACAAGAGCAAGGAAATCAGTCTTTACCCAAGGGCCAAAACCCAAAGTCAGCCCAAGATCCCAAGATGTTTCTGCAGGACCCCAACCATGCAAGAATCACGCACATCTGTGATCCCATCTAATGATCTCAAACCTCTACTAAGGCTGACACACTCAGGGTTTGTCAGTGGAGGGGTGAAGCCAGGCCCTGTGGGGGGTGGGGGCTGTCAGTTCAGCACGGGGAGTCTGGGGTCACCTCAAGACGGAAGTTCCTTACCTGCCTCCCCTCTTCCCTGACACTTTGCAAACTCTCAATGCACCCAGAGGCTCTTTCGTGATAAATACAACAAATGAGTCCACAGGAACCTCTCAAATCCCCATCTGTATACCAATGACTCCAAGACACAGGAGTGCTTTAGTTCAATCCAGTTTCACTGAAAACTTGAATGGCGACTATAGGGTAAGAAGGTAGAAAAACGAAACAAAAGCAAAAAAAAAACCAGGGTCTTGGCAAACAAAAATTCTTTGGACAGAGGTGACTCGTATCACCTGACTCCAAGCAATTCCATTCTCAACTGCAGCCTGCAAATGACATTTGTGCACCAAGGGAACCTTTTCTGCGGTTTACCTCCACTCCCTGGACCTTGAGCTTCATGTGGTCCTCTCTGGTCGTTTTCCCATCTTTCCTCTTTTTCCAGCAATACCCATCTTTCCTGTACTTCACTTTCTTCCTGTTGTAGAGTATCATTGAGCCATTCTGTGGTCTGGAAACAACAAATGGTTAAGTTACCAAGAGCAGAAGAAAAATTTATGAAGAAAGATATCGTCGACCAGTAAAAGTCTCTACAGGAAAGCAATATTCCACATTTGCTGGGGCATAATTTTTCACCTTTTATTGCAGCTCCCTGAATTAACCATGTTTTATGGCCAGCCAAAATTTGCTTTGGATTTGGTACCTAATGAATTAAATGTGTCAATGATGGGCTTAAAAAACATCCCCTCAGTAATAACCACAAACTAATCAGGATATATGACGTAGGGGCCTGAGCTCGGCACTGAAAAGTAGGCAAAACAAAGACACAAAGCAAAAAGAGCCAGGGGTGTCGTGGGAGCCTGCAATATCTTATCTCTTGTGGAAGGATTTTTCTACACATCTTTTAATCCATCATCCAGCATTAGGAAATAAATAAGTTTAACGCAGATGCTGGATGACTGTGTTAAGAACAGACCAATGGCAGAGCTAGTCACTGAGGCCAAATGCTTTTGGTTCATTGCCTGCATTTAGATTACTGCTAGATATGAAAGAGCATCTACAGTCTTCCTTCCCAGGCAAGCTAAGTACCCGATTCTTCCCCATTTGGGCTTCAACTGTCAGGGGTCTCGGACACTGCCAGGCAAAGGCATCTATTCAGTCCACAGCCAGAGTATCTCAGGGAAATAGCTGCCTGCTTACTAAATGCTAAGAGTTAGATGGTCATTCTTGTGAGGATGAAAAAGAAAAAGAACCTGGAATTTTCCAAAAAGAAAACATGCATCCACCGCAGAGAGCAGAGGCTGATTATGTGCGTATCTGCAGATGCAGTGGTCAGGTCACATATTGGGGTATGCAAACTCCAAGGAGAGAAAGAACTAAACCCCTCTCACAGCTGAGGGCAAGCATAAAGTTTCAGTAGCTGTGGGCCGATCCAACCAAAGGAAGACTCCCCCAAAAGCTAGCGGCGCCCCACGCAGTGCTGCGCCACTCTGCAGCTGAACCTGCAGCAGGGGAAGAGGGATGCCAGCGATTCTGTGCGCCACGAGGCCAGCGCGGGCCTGCGGTCTCCCTCTCAGCCGCAGCCAGAGAGCTCTTTACACAAATAAGGCAAATGAAGTGGCTTCTTCAGCTCGGCTTGTATGTGTCTCTGCCACCACTGAGGCGAGGAAACCATAAGTCAGCCATCTGTCCCCCCCAGGGCTGGGGCAAGACCCTCCAGCCCCTTTCCTTTCTTCTTGCTAGGAACAATGGGCCGTTTCACAGGCAGCGCAGAACTCTGGCTGTTGATGGCTTCATGTTCCATTGTCTGTGGGGAAAAAACAGTCCCACCAGGGTGACTGCGGCTAATTGCAGTTCCCACCCAGCCCGACTATGTCATTCAGCGGCAATATGATGAGTAAACAGCAATTCCGCTGGAAATTACAGACTTTCAACAGCGACTCCCAATACTTCATTGTTTCCTGATCAGGGCGCAATTGGTTTGTGTCAGTGTTGGTTTCCTCCCTAAGTCTGCACGACTAAAACAATCAGGAAATGGCTCCACGCGCTTGTCACAATGCTGTCACCCGCTGGTATCTGTCTCCCACTTACAAGTCTGCATTAGAAACCTTACAATTCACTTCCTTTTTTTTTTTTTCTTTGAGACAGTCTTGCTCTGTCGCCTAGGCTGGAGTGCAGTGGCACGATCCTGGCTCACTGCAACCTCTACCTCCAGGGTTCAAGCAATTCTCCTGCCTCAGCCTCCCGAGCAGCTGGGACCACAGGCACATGCCACCACGCCCACCTAATTTTTTGTAGTTTTAGTAGAGATAGGCTTTCACCATATTGGCCAGGCTGGTCTTGAACTCCTAACCTTGTAATCCACCCACCTCGGCCTCCCAAAGTGCTGGGATTACAGGCGTGAGCCACTGCGCCCGGCCAATTCATTTCTAAATGGCAGGTAGGCTCACACATAGGGCCAACAATGCCAGCCTCTTCCCGCTTCAGCTCCTCTCTAGATGTTCGTCCTTAATCTTCACCATGCTGTAAGCCCTCCCTGCCCCTGAAAGACCCATTAGAAGATCATAAAATCAGTGGAAAGCCTGAAGTTCACTGACTGTGCTTAGGACCACTGCCTAAAGAATAAACAAGGGAACATGTTTGATCAAACAGATGGGCTCTGCGTGTGGCTCGTCCTCTCCAAAAGGAATGAAGACACTCATGAGAATGTGGCCCTGTCAGGTCTTCTTCTGTGGATGGGTTTTCTGTGACTGAAGAATGAAGATGCTCCATCCACCGAAAAAGATCGGACTTTGATCCAATCCAGCCTGTCATGAGCTAAGACGTGAATTGTGATTTGTTCCATCCCTTACCCTTTCTAAATATGACTAATGACCTCAGCAGTGTCCTCGGGCTAACCATTCCCACATCGCAAGTGGTACGACCCACAGAGAGGGGACTCTCCCAGATACTGTCATGTACACAGTCAGAATCACAACTGCACTCACCCAAGGAAACCCACCTTCCTCCGGTGACCTGCCCTGTGGCATTCTGAGAGTAGCCCTGTCACCTAGCAATTTAAGCAGGGTACAATCCCACAGGGAACTGCAGTGTCCGACTTAAATGGCCTTAATAAATGGAATCATCATTGTAACTTGCAATAATGAACAACCTGATAGTATTTAATCCACCGATCTGATTTTATTAGAACTTGTTCGGCTCTGTGTGATGGGGAAGGTCCTTACCACAGCTCAGGGTCCAAGGAAAAACAAAGGGGAAACACAGCCTGCAGAAGGGTCCACGTGCCCCCAAGGCAAAAAAAAATGAGGCTATCCTGCCATCCCAGAAAGGAATTGAAAGCAAGGCAGACCCAGCACTTTGGGAGGCCAAGGCAGGTGGATCACTTGAGGTCAGGAGTTTGGGACCAGCCTGGCCAACATGGTGAAATCCTGTGTCTACTAAAAATACAAAAAATTGGCCAGGTGTGGTGGCAGGTGCCTGTAATTTCAGCTATTCAGGAGGCTGAGGCAGGAGAATCGCTTGAACCTAACAGGCAGAGGCTGCAGTGAGCCAAGATTGTGCCACTGCACTCCAGCCTGGGTGACAGAGCAAGACTCCATCTCAAAAAAAATAAGTCAGAGCTGGTGGGAAGAGATCAGAGGAAGGAGGAGGGAAGTGGGGTTCTGCTCGTGGAGGAATGATGGGTGGGCCAGATCACAGGGCCCAGTCAGGGGAGGGCTTAACACACTTTATGATGGCATAAAAGATAGCCCCCCTCCCCCCAAGAAGAGCAGGAAAATAGGAACGGAATTGCAGACAGAGAGGATGACAGAAGCTTTGTGGAGGAGGCATGGAAGCCCTGCAACTTAGTAATGCCACCACCTGCCGGTTATTGCTGACCTACTCTGTGCCCAGTGCCGGCGGAGCTCATCACTGGCATGTCTGTATCATCTATACCCAAATCATATCCATACCTATACCTATAACCTATATCTATCATCCATGTTATTTGCATCCTCGCCACCTCCCCCTAGGGGTAACTATTATTATCATTCTCAACATATAATCAAACCATTCTAGCCACAAAGTGTCAGGCAGGAAGCACGCTGAGTTGATCCGACTGCAGAGTCGCCCCTAAGGCTGCTGGGCTGGCACAGGCTGTGGGGCCAGTCTCGGTTCTGTTCTACCAGCTGGGTTATCATTATCGCCCTGAAAGCACCCCTTACCTGATGGACAGGGATTTGGTGGGTGAATCCCAGGCTTCCCTGCCTGGTTGCTGGGGTCACTCTGGGCCAATCCCAGGCTCCCCTGCACTATGGCTACGGTCACTCTGGGCCAATCCCAGGCTCCCCTGTGCTATGGCTGGAGTCACTCTGGGCCAATCCCAGGCTTCCCTGCCCTGTGCTGAGGTCACTGTGGGCCAATCCCAGGCTTCCCTGCCTGGTGGCTGGGGTCACTCTAGGGCAATTCCAGCCTTCCCTGCTCTGTGGCTGAGGTTACTCTGGGGCAATCTCAGGCTTCCCTGCGCTATGGCTGGGGTCACTCTGGGGCAATCCCAGGCTTCCCTGCCCTGTGGAGGGGCTCGCTCTGGGTGCTTTATGTGAAACTCCTCTCTGCTCAGAAGCTTCAGTTCCCACAGTGGTGACTTGCAGGGAGAATGGCCCTTCAATTGCATTCCTCCTTCTCTTTCACTTCCACATGTCCTGACTGATGTTTCCTGGGATAGCTTCTCAGACACACTGCTCACACTCAAGTTTTCATCGCAGGATCTCCTAGGGAAGCTGAACGAAGGCTGCCAGTGTGAGAGAGCCACAGGGAAGCCTTCCAAGACCTCCCCTGCAGCAGTGCAGAGGCATGTCAAGAAAAATATGAAGACAACAGGGAGCTCTGTTCTCACTAGGGAGGTTGCTAGCCAAGGACACCTTTTATCTAGGAGACTAATAGTGAGCAAAACCAATAGTGCTCAGTGCAAGACGGCAAAAAGATAAGTGGGAGCCTACTACAGATTATAGCAGTAAAGAGACGCATATAAAATTAGCTTATATTTTAATTATCTATCTAGCCAAGAAAGATGTTGTGTGTGTGTGTGTGTCTGTGTATAAAATATCTATAAGCTATTGGCTTATAAATATTCTATAAGATCTATTATATATAATACAGTCTCAGTAAGACTGTAGATTACAAAGAGTAAGACTGTGTATATTATATAAGATATAAAATATCTATAAGCTATTGGCTTATAGATTATCAACCAATAGCTTATAGATATTGTATGTATGCATGTGTGTATGCATATATATATATGTATATCTTATATACCTTGGCTAGATAATTAAAATATAAGCTATTGACTAGATAGATCAGGGAAATGATGAAGTCCTCATTTACTATAGAAAAACAAAATTAAATACCTAGGCATACATTTAACAAGAAATTCCCAAAACCTGAAAAGAAAAACTCTAAAAATATTCTCAAAGACACAAAAGCAGGTTTTGATTCACACAAAAAACATAACATGTCTTGGTTAGGAAGAGTTATGATCATTAAAATGTTCATCTTCCCAAGTTAATTTGTAAATGTGATGTCATAACAAGGAGAATCCCATCCGGATTTTTTTCTGGATCTAGAACATTTTATTATAAAGTTTATTTGAAAGGAAGAAGCACTAAGAATAGCCAAATAAACCTTCAAAAAGGAGACCAAGTCATAGAGGCTAGCATTACCAGCTATCAACACATATGAAAAAACTTTTATATCTTAAAAAGTATGGAATTTACTCATGCATAGACAAGCCAATGAAACAGAATAGAAAATTCAGAAATAATCTCACTTACATATACAAATTTAGTATACACAGTCAAGGGGGTATCTCGAGTCAGTGCAAGAAGGGGTCAAGTTTTTAATAAGTGAATCTAGGAGACCTAGGAGGCATATGGAAAGATAAAGATGGATCTACCTCTCACATCATACAGCAGCACTGATTCTAAATGGTCCAGAGACTTCAATGTAATAAATAAAATCATACCTACTCTACAGGAAAATGTGGGTGAATTTCTCCATAACCTGAGAGTAGAGAAAACTTCCCTGACCATGATCCAAACCCAGGAACAATATGTAAAAGACACTTACATCTGATTAGACAATAATAAAACTGCCAGACTGCCTACACAGCTGCACCATTTCCCACTCATTCCTGCTAGGAATGGAGGAGGATTCCAATTTCTCCACATTCTCCTCATGTTTGACATTATCTGTCTTTGGGTTATAGGCATCTTAGTGAGTGTATTGTGGTTTTAATTTGCATTTCCCTCATAACTAATGGTGTTGGGCATATTTTCATGTCCTTGTTAGCCATTCAAACAGACATTGGATCTATCTGAATCTCTTGCCTGTTTTTAATTGAGCTGTCTTCTTGCTTTTTGAGTTTTAGAAGCTCTTTACATATAATCGAGATACAAGTCCTTTATCAGACAAATGATTTGCAAATACTTTCTCCCAGTCCATAACTTGTCTCCTCTTTTTCTCAATGGCTTAATTGTTCCTTTAAAAAAGTAAAAATTTTCTACTTTGGTAAGTTCCAATTTATGAATTTTTTCTTTTATGAATAGTATTTAGCCTTATCTAAGGATGCTTTGCCTTACCCAAGGTCATAAAGATGTCTTATGTTTTCTTCTAAGACTTTTACATCTTTAGCTCTTGCATTTAGGTCATGATCAATTTTGAGTGAATTTTTGCATATGGTGTGAGGTAAAGGTCAAGCCAATTTTTGTCATTAAATATCCAGTTATCCCAGCACCATTTTTTAAATTAAACAAGCCTACTTTCTCCCCCCTCCAAGTCCACTGAATTGCTTTTGCACCTTTGTTGAAAATAAATTGACCATAAATGTAAGATTTTATTTCTGAACTTTCTCTTCTGTTCCACTGTCTATATCCTTATGCCAATACTATCTATTTTGATTGTAGCAGCTTTATAATAAATTTTGAAATCAGGGACTATAATTCCTCCAACTTTGTTCTTCTTTTTCAAAATTGTTTTGGCTATTTTAACTCCTTTGTATTTCCATATATATTTTAGGGTTAGCTTGACAATCTCTGAGGAAAAAAAGTGGCTAGAATTTTGATCAGAGTTGCACTGAATCTAGAAATGAATTTTGAGAGAATTCCATCTTAACAATATTGAGTCTTCCAACCACTTCCAATCACAGAACATGGAATGTCTCTCCATCCATGTAAATCTGTAACTTCTCAAATTAAGACTTTGTAGTTTTCAATATACGGGTTTTACACTTTGTAAATTAAATTTATCCTAAGTACTTTATTATTTTTGATGCTATTATGAAATTGTTTTCTCAATTTCATTTTTGGACTGTTCATTTGTACTATGTAGAAATACAATCGAATTCTATACATTGATCTTATGCTGTGACCCTTGCTAAACTCATTTATTAGTTATAGTAATTTTTTGTAGATTCTTTCAGATAGATTACATATATGATTAAGTCACCTGTGAATAAGGGTAGGTTCACTTTCTTCTTCCCATTGTAGATGCTTTTCTTTTTCTTGCTTTATTGCACTGGCTGGCAACTCCAGTCCAACGGTGAATAGAAGTGGTGAGAATCAACAATTTTCCCTGTTCTGATTTTAGGGGAAGCATACAGTCTTTCATCATTAAGTATGATGTTTGCTGTATGGAAGATTTAAACTAATATGAAAGACTCCAGACCAGTCGTGGTAACTCACATGTGTAATCTCAGCACTTTGGGAGGCTGAGGCAGGTGGACTGTTTGAGCTTATGAGTTCAAGACCAGCTTGAGCAACATAGCAAAACCCCTGTCCCTCCGAGAGAAAGTAGCTGGGTGTGATGGCGCATGCCTGTGGTCCCAGCTACTCAGGGAGCTGAGGTGGGAGAATCACTTGAGCCCAGGAGGCAGAGGTTACAGTGAGCCAAGATAGCACCACTGTACTCCAGCCTGGGTGACAAAGTGGGACCACATCTCAATTAAAAAAAGAAGAAGAAGACTCCAGAACCAACTTGAATAGGTTCCCACTAACCAAAGATGGCACAGTTTGAACATCAATATTCAAATAAAATACATTAAATATGTTTAAATCCATGAGTTCATAATAGTCCTCAAACAAACAAAAAACTAATTGCTCATTGTTGGAAGATGCTAGAGACCCAACACATTATTTTGAAAACTTAAAGAAAAAAGGGTTGGGGGGGGCGTTGGAGAATTAGGCACATATCCTATCTTCCCTGTACAAACTATTCTTTTCAGTTACCAAATAGGAGGAGAAAGGACTTTCTCTATAAAAAGTACTCCAGCCAATAAATGAAGAAATGAGAGAATTAAAAAATCATTATTTTGCAATCCCCAATGAATTAATGGATATGAGCATGGATCATCAATGATGGCTGACACCACAAGAGAGACAACCAGATAGTATGCGTCCCCCGCTATAGTGTGAATGTGCCCCCCCTAAAGGTCATGTGTTAGAAACTTAATTTCCAACACTACAATACTGCCGGGAGGTCAGGCCTTATAAGAGGTGAGGAGCTCATGAATGGATTAATGTCATTATCTTGGGAGTGAGTTATTACAGGAGTGGCTTTTTATAACAGTGAGTTTGGTGGCCCCCTCCTCCTCTCTCATCCTCTCATTCTTGCCTCTCTTGTCCTTCCACCACCAGACAATGCAGCACAAAGGCCCTCACCAGGTGCCATGCTCCTGAACTTACCAGCCTCCAGAACCGTGAGCCAAATAAACTTCTATTGTTTATAAATTACACAGTCTGTGGTATTCCATTACAGCAACACAAATGGACTAAGACATCCCCTGATGGAAGTACATTTTGCTGCTGCCAAAAAACAAAAACAAACAAACAAACAAAAACTTGACCTTGAGGCTATTCGGAGCTCTTGCTCTGACCTCCACTTTCTACAATCCGCAGAGGGCACTGGGATGTGGTAAAGGATTCCTTGGGGATAGAGTCAGCAAAATCCAGACTATGGAAAAACTCAACGGCATGAATCACCTGGCTTCTTTAACAAATTCTCTGAGGAAGAATGAGTAAGTAAGAGAGAAAAAAAGAGAAGGAGTGTGCTGGAATGGGAACATAGAGACTGAAAAAGGCAAAAGAAATAATCACCCAGTTGCAATATGCAGACCTGACTTGGATACTGGCTGAGCCAAACAAACTGTAAAGGGAAAGGTGGAATTTGTGAAACAACTGAAATGTTGAACAGTGACTGGGTGTGTAATGAGATTGAGAATTATTATTCATTTGTAACAGTGATTGTTGTAGTGCGGACGTATTTTTTTAAAGAGAACTTATCTTTTAGAGAAATATACTGAAATATTTACTGATGAAATTATACAATCTCTGAGAGATGCTTCCAAACAATGCTGAGGGAAGGAATGGAAGAGTATGGATGAAATAAGACTAACCATGAAATAATAACAAGAAGAATTCAAAGAACCAACAGCTATTGAGTGCTTTTGAATGGCAGGCACTGGGATAAAATTGTTCTTCCTCCCCACTGGATGGCAAGCTGTGCAGAGGCAGGGCTGTGGCACCCACAGCACCCCACGGGAATGCTCAGCCAAGATAGCTGCTCAGTAACTATATTTGGTTTTGTTTTGAGATGGAGTCTTGCTCTGCCGCCCAGGCTGCAGTGCAATGGCGTGATCTTGGCTCACTGCAACTTCCACCTCCTGAGTTCAAGCATTTCTCCTGCCTCAGCCTCCCTAGAAGCTGGGATTACAGGTGCACGTCCCCACGCCTGGCTAATTTTTGTATTTTTAGTAGAGACGGGGGTTTCACCATGTTGGCCAGGCTGGTCTTGAGCTCCTGACCTCAGGTGATCTGCTCACCTTGGCCTCCCAAAGGGCTGGGATTACAGGCATGAGCCACTGCGCCTGGCCCTGCTCGGTAAATGTAAACTGAACAAATCAGTGAACGTCAGCATATAGTTTCAAGCCAAGCACCTGGGAGCCCTGGGGAGGAGCCATGAAGGAGTTCCTCCAGCCTTGCTCTGGAGTGAGTCTTGATCATTCCATATTCTGCTCTTTACACACATTAACTGCTTAACGCGCAGAACCACCTCTGAGGAAGCACTGTTCTTCTACCCATTTTAGAGTTGAGTACACAGAGTGCTTAAGCAAATTTTCAAGGTCAGAGGACTAGCAAGCGTGAGAGTAAGGATTCAAATCCAGACCATCTGACTTTCGTCATTGGCTCTAGACCACCGAATCTCATCCCTGTTGCCATTCTGTGCCCAAGCTTTAGCTGTCTCTCTCTTTGAATCCTATAAAACCGTCGAATATTTCTATAATAAACTTTTCTTTTCTGCTTTAAAAAAACAGAAGAAGACTGACCATATTAAAGGTGAATGATAAGTATATGGGAATTCATTATGCTAGTCTCCATATTTGTGGACGTTTAAAATTTTCCAGAATAGAATGTTTTTTAAAAGAAGATTATCATGGGAGTTAGAGTGAGATCTAGGTTTTATCTTAAATTTTAGCTCAGCTCCTTAAGAGCTGTGTGATCTTTTTACTTTTATTGTTTTTTGAGACAGAGTTTCGCTCTTGTTGCCCAGGCTAGAGTGCAATGGTGCAACCTCCGCCTCCCGAGTTCAAGCGATTCTCCTGCCTCAGCCTTTGGAGTAGCTGGGATTACAGGCATGCGCCACCATGCCTGGCTAATTTTTGTATTTTTTAGTAGAGACAGGGTTTCTCCATGTTGGTCAGGCTGGTTTCGAACTCCCAACCTCAGGAGATCCGCCCGCCTCGGCCTCTCAAAAGTGCTAGCATTACAGGCGTGAGCCATCACGCCCAGCCAAGCTGTGTGATCTTGAACAAACTACTTGGTATCTCTGCTGTAATGAACAGGATGGATGTAAGGTGCCCAGGATGCTGCCTGGCATACAGTACATGTTCTCCGTAACTAATAACAGGGCTTGTCCCTTTGGTAGGGTTCCCCTGTGGGGAGTAACAGTGAGGGGACCCAAAGAGTAACGAAATGGTGCAGAGTGGGGTGCAGCTGGCAAACCCGCCCATGGCAGAGGCCATCCCCAAACACTTGCTGCTCACGTACTCACCTATCACCTTAGGGAGTGATATTTTTCAAATCAAGTAGATAAAAGATGATGAATAACTGAAGACCAGAGGGGTGATGTGTTCTTGAGACGTTTTGTGTGTGGATGTTAACTAGAAATTTATGGAGCAGCTGGGGATTGAATCTGAGACTAGGTTAATTCTGCAAAATAAAAAGCGTGGCCCCTCTTTCCAGCATCTCACTTCAGAAATCAACACATCCAAAACAGGTCTGGTTCACGGCCCCTCTCCCTCAAACCCCCACTTCCTCTGTCACTAACTGATCACTTCGAGGACCTCAACAACCTCCAATTTCATCTGTGCAGACAACTGAGACCCATCCTGCTATTCCAGCGATCCATGGACTTGCAGGGGACCGTTCTCCTGTCAGCCCCTTCCACCAGGCCTGGCCCGGGCGGCAGATTTTGTACAATAAGCTCTGTCCACATTGCCCGGCTACTGCGCCACTCAATTCAGAAGATCTGTCCTTGCAGCATCCTTTTCAGAACAGATGATGTCCTGGTTCCCAGTGGGACTCCAGGAACAGTATCTGGATGGCTTCTAAAGAATTCTTTTTCCAGCCAGAACGCAAACCCTAGGGCAGCATCTTCCTTTCCTCCCATCGCCTTTGGCCCCATCATTCCAGCCACAAGGCACACGGAAGGGCCTGGCTGGAGGGACATGCGGTACATGCAGTTCCAACTGCCTCCCAGCCCTGACCCCCAAATGTCAATCAGGCTCCTGTGACAAGACATGGCCTGCAGTGTCCTACAAGAGTGGACACTCTTCCTGCAGCCAGTGGTGAGTCTCTGTTCCAGTGGGCAGCTGGAAAACGAGACACATCGCCCTTCATTGCAGCTTCCATGCTTCATGCACCTGCACTTTCTTTCTGATCTTTCCAACACGGAATGGCCTGATTTCCATGCACCATTACAGGTACGTGGCCTGGACTCAAACGTCAACAGCAACCAGGACAGCTGCGACAACAAGAAGAGCTGCCGTTTATTCCGCATGTACCTTGTGCCCGGTGCCAGGGAGCGCCCTTTACACCCAGATTTCATCTTAATCCCACAGTCACTTTAGTAGCTGGGTGTTGCTATCTTCATCTTACAGGGTGAGAAGGCTTGGGGCACAGAGAAGGGAAGTAACTTCCCCAATGCGGCACAGCTGTTAAGGGCAGAACCAGGGAACCGCTCCACTGCACCCCTTCCTGATGTCTTGTTTCAAATCCGTGGCACACCCCAACTACCCCTCCCCTTCTATAGTTGCAATAACTCGGGAACCCTGAGAACCGCCCGTGGCGAAACACTTCATCTAGAGCAAGGGCGGGCTGAGCCTGATTTAAATTGTTCCGTAGTTCTTCCTTTTGTTGCAAGGGGAGTGAAATAGTGCGGTGAAGGAATGTCTCCTCTGCTTATCTCTCCCTCGCACAAACCCAGCAAGGGCGGTAATTCATGCCTCGCACGTAGCAAGGTTGACAGGACGCCACGCAGAACCCCAAGAAGCCACGGCAACAGCCCGAATCTCACGGGAAGGAACTGGCTTATTAACTTTCAACCTGGAAACTTCTTCTGACTTGTTTACAGGGGTCTTCCCGATTTGGGGGACAAGGAGCAGGAACGCTGGTTACAAGCATTCCGTGTCCTCCTCCCCCGCACCCCGCAGCCCGCCACTCTCAGCTATTTATGGAAAGAGGGGGAAGAAAAGGCTGACAGGCCCGGCCCAGGCTGCAATCTGCCAGATATGAAAACCAATTGCTTCTCATAATAAATTCCAGCTGGAGCCATAGGAATAATCAGGACAACGAGAAGGTAGCACCAATTTGCTTTATTTGATTAGCTCCTTCTTGGGCGGTCCAACCCCAGCTTCTTTTCATTAAAATAAAGGCAAATTGAAAATCGTACAAGAGGTTTTCTTATCGGAGAACAAACGACTGGATAGATTCGTAGGCCTAAAAGCCCCCGCAAGCCACGAGACGGCCGTGATTGCTCCCGCCCTGGCTGTGCTCCAGGCAGGACCTGGAAGCCCGTGCTCCCGAAGAGCTTTGTTCTCGGAGATCCAACACGTGCTTTCCTTTTTCTTTCTTATTTTTTTAGAGACACTCGCTTTGTCACCCAGGCTGGAGTGCAATGGTGTGATCTCTGCTCACTGCAACCTCCGCCTCCAGGGCACAAGCGATTCTCCTGCCTCAGCCTTCTGAGTAGCTGGGACAATAGGGGCCCACCACCACACCCGGCTAATTTTTGTATTTTGAGTAGAGATGGGGGTTTCGCCATGTTGGTAGGCTGGTCTCAAACTCCTGGCCTCAAATGATCTACTCGCCTCCGCCTCCCAAAGTGCTGAGATTATAGGTGTAAGCCACCGTGCCCGGCCTCATTTTTCTGAATAAAAGCAAGGATAGCCAATGGCACTATCCCATAGCTAGTGCTTTATGCAGTCAGACTCATTCAATTCTTGCTATAACCCTAGAAAGGCTGGCCCCGAACAGCGAAGCAAGAGGAGAACCTGGCAGGTCGGGGCACACTTAGATTCTCATCTCTAGGGGCCATGATGTCTTTGTGGAGAGTTGAGAACAGGATGAGGGGTAGCTAGGGCTTCCAGAACTCAGAGGCAGAAGTCAATTTGTATTTTTGGCCAGGCTCGGTGGCTCATGCCCGTAATCCCAGCACTGGGAGGCCGAGGTGGGCGGATCACCTGAGGTCATGAGTTCGAGACCACCCCGACCAACATGGTGAAACCCCATCTCTACTAAAAACACAAAACTTAGCCAGGCATGGTGGCAGGCACCTGTAATCCTAGCTACTCGAGAGGCTGAGGCACAAGAATTGCTTGAACTTGGGAGGCGGAGGTTGCACTGAGCTATGATCACACCACTGCACTCCAGCCTGGGTGACAAAGCGAGATTGTCTGAAAAAAAAAAAAAGAAAGAAGTCAATTTGTATTTCCCAAGAGCATTAAACCATAGTTTTGTTCATATAAATTGTTACTGGAGGTCCCTGAAAAGAACAGGCCACCCATTCAGAGAGATGGTAATGACCAAGACTCTAGAGCAAGGCTGGAGGAACTCCTTTCCTTCATGGCTCCTCCCCAGGGCTCCCAGGGGCTTGTCTCGAAACTCTACGCTGACGTTCACTGATTTGTTCAGTTAATATTCACTGAGCAGCTATCACGGCCAAGATTCACGCGGGGTGCTGTGGGTGCCACAGCCCTGACTCTGCCCAGTTTGCAGTCCAGTGGGAAGGAAGAACAATGACTCTCAGAGGCCCGCCCTGGGCAGGCCCGGAGCTGCAGGAGGGGAAGGGGCCCACCAGAGATGGCGAGCGAGTGGGTTTGAGAACAGCTGTGAGTGGGTGGCGGTGGGCAGCTGAGAGACCTCTCCCAGGACGCAGCATGTGGGTGGAAGCAGAGGCGAAGGCAAGGACATGAATGCTGGGAGTTCGGGGAGACCCAAGCCTGGAGAGCACACATGGCTGAGGCTGGCAGGCGGAGAACAGGGCAGGGGCAGGAGACAGGGCGAGACAGCGGCTCACCCCAAGTCATGTGGGCTCCTGAATGAGGGTGGATTTTACTCTAAGAGGGATAATTAACCGGGGGTACAAGTGTATTAACAGCAACGAAGGAAAAGCGAGGACTCCGACCTTAACACAAATGTGACACAAAACATAAGACAGCATCAATTAAACTGGAGAGTGCAACTCCAGTGAGCGCAAGGATGAAAAAGCAGATGGTGCCTGACGGCGTCTTACAGAGAGGCTGCGTCCAGACTGGGGCAGAGGGGTTATGACCCCCACCTCCCCCGCCTCTTGAAAAAGTGATAGTAGGCCGAGAGATTAAAAAGCAAAAGTCAGCCAACAGAAAAGGGGAGAGGAGCCTTCCAGACAGAGGAAACAGCACATCCAGAGGGGCTGCACCTCAGGGCTCTGTGGGTCCTCCGAGAACTCTGAGCATTGCTCTCCCAGGCATGGAAAGCCATTGGCAGTTTTTAAGCAGGGAAGTGGGGTGATCACTAAGACCTGGCACGCCTGGCTGCTGCTGCTGCCTCCTCCACCTTCATAACTTATAAACGGCAAATGCTCCATAAATGCTCTTCAAATAAGCAAATTAAGAAACAGCAACTTTTCTCAAAAACAGAAAACTTCACTTACGCTGAAAGCATTTGGTCCATGACGAGCCAAAGAAAAAGGGGTTTAAGATGAGAGAGAATTAATGGCATCACCTGTCTTTGGATTCAACACCATCATTGAGAAAGAGGACCTCCCATCCCCACTGCTGGGTGCAGCCAGGTCGCCTAAGCCCCAGCCCGGCACAGTGGTGGGAGCCCCACTCCAATGCCATCCAGCGCCCGGCTCATGTTCAGCCCCACCGCAGTCTCCTCCAGCCAAAGTCCATGCCTCCCAAAAGGCACCTGACGCTTCCATGGCCCCTTGCTTGTCATATTCCAACACCGACATTTTATTAAGAATCCAGTGTAAATCTGAGAGAAAATTAATGTGTCATCTCCTAGCAGGAAGGACTAAACATCTCAATGTGATGGTCTGTTAGAGTTGTCATTTATCATTAGCATGCAATTCAAGGTAAGCTTCCCACATTCTGGTGGGAGCTTTCAAGACAATGAATCTCTGGGAATTAGCTTCTGGTCCAATTATTCCTGTTTTCCCCCCACCTACCTAAGAGAGAAATTCCGTCTCGGTGGGAGGAAAAGAAAAAAAGAAGAATGGGGGAGGAGGGAGTTTACTCTTCTCCTTTCTGGCTGAAATCAATTTTTCTCAAGGAGACAAGGCAATACTCATTTTGTGAGAAGGGAATAAGGCTGTACACGAAAGGCCAATCAATGGAGCCGTTTTGATGAAAACTTCCTCAAATCAAATGTAGGGGAACCTCTTAATGCGCTTTGTTCCTCTTTTCCATAATCCATAACTATTAAGAGAAAGATGGGCGGAGAGCAGATGCCGCGAAGAGAGCGCTACGTAAACAGTTGGCCCCTGCAAACACCGGTCTGCGCACCCTCTCCACGTGTTTCCCGGGGCTTCCCACCTGCCTGGCCCCTGTGGTAGGCACAGGGAACAGAGCGCTACACAGGCGTGCCCTGGTCCACAGGGAGCTTAAGTCCTAGCAAGGAGACAGGCCAATAAAAATCAACTAATAAAACATGTAAGGCTATAAAGAAAAACTCAAGATAGGAATTCTGTGCATCAAAATAGAATTGTTTTCTCTAGTAACTATTTAAAACCTTTGGTGCAAAAGCATAAAAATGCACCTGGATGTAAATCATGCTCCTGGTTCCAAAGCAAACGGGACAGCTGGGGATGAATGGGCAGGTGTTGGTGTCTCCTGGAAGACGAGAGCCGGCCAAGAGTGCAGAGAAGCCTGGGGTGGCCCTGTGCAGGCAAATAGGGATGTTTTCCCAGATCTCTCTGGCCTGGGCTCCCAGGATGAAGAGTCTGAGGATAACCCTCCACCCCTCCGCCCCTCCGCCCCTCCACCCCTCCGCCCCTCCGCCCCTCCGCCCCTCTGCCCCTCTGCCCCTCCGCCCCTCCGCCCCTCCACCCCTCCACCCTCCACCCCTCCACCCCTCCACCCTCTTCTTGGCTGAACAATGATTCTCTCCCACACCTAAAGCGGCCAACTACAGCCACTCTGCCAGGACTAACACCAGAATCAGGAGAATGGCCTTCGGTACAGACCACAGGCGATGAGGCAGAGAGATTCAAGGGGATGTTCCTGGCAGGAGATAAGCAGGTCCGGAGCTCTCCACGGAGCCTCGGGGGAGGGTGGGTCAGCCCAGGGCAGCAGCCCAGCAGGACTCGGAGGCCAAAATCCACCGCCCCCAGGAGCCCAAGAAAGCAGGGAGAGGGTGCAGGCCCCGAGCTGGGGGTTGCCAGTGCCCTCAGAGACTCTTTCTTCCTCTTCCTCCCTCCTCCCCAGACCCCAGCCTCATTCCTGCTTCCCAGAGTGCTCTTGAATTGGCAAGCCCTTCTTTAGTTTTTCAGGAGGGTGCTGGCAACCAAAAGCGCAGCTGTGGATCATTAAGCTGCAATTTCCAACCTAGGCTTCAGGCCCAGGCCAGGAGCCAGGCTAGGTGGGGCTTCCCCCAGATGTGGGGGGGACACCCTAGGAACCGGCTTTCTGGGCGCTCCTCACCAGCATGAGTCCTCCACAGGCTCACACACCCTAGCCCCTCCTGTGGCTGCTCAGAGCTCCTTGGGGTTAAAGCACCCAGGACTACTCCAGCAGGGCCTTCGGGTCATTCCCTGGAGCTTCAGGCCCGACCAGCCTCTCAAAACCCCGAGAAGAAACATCTGGATGTGAGTCATCATGAACACCAGCCCCCACTTTTCAGCAGTGGTCATCGGGAGCTGTGGGACTCCACGGGCTATTTTCTACTTTTAACCTATCTATGGCTCAACTTTTCTATTATGAACATAAACTGTTTTATAACCAGAGGAAAAAGAAAGAAACATCCTGTGTCATTAAAGAGTTGAGGTCTTAATGAAGGATGCTGAGGCCCATCCCTGCCCCCTCTGTGCCCCTGGATCCCACGCTCACTCCCTCCAGGCTGGTTCTTGCCTCTACCTCCCTCCCCTCCTTCTCTTCCCCACTTCTCCTGCCCTCCTCCCCTCTCCCCTCCTCCTTCCCCCTCCCCACCTACCTCTTCTCCCACCTCCTCCCCCTTCCCCTCCTCCTCCCCCTCCCCTCCTCACCCTCCTCCTCCCTTCTTAACTCCCTCGCCCCCTCCTCCAATCCTCCCCTCCTCACTCCCCCACCTCCTCTCTCCCTCCTGGTCCTCCCCTCCCCTCTGCACCTCCCTCCTCCCCTCCTCTCCCCATCCTCCGGCCTTCCCCTCCCCTTCTCCCATCCCTCACTTGCTCTCACCACTGCACTTGGCCCTGCACCCCTGCCCGGTCCACTGTCCTGGCCTCCAACCGCCTCATGGTCCAGCCCTGTAGCCCTTCGCCATCTGCATTCACTTTCCCTGCTCCTTGAGAACAGGGGGCACATTTGACAACCTCCACAAATCTGGGAAATTCCCCACAGTGCCAGGGCGAAGCCGTGCGGAAGGCCCAGGGAGGATGGAAGGACAGCCACCCCCACCCCCCAGTGCTCACTCAGCCCCCTCTGCTCTCACCTTCACTCTCCCTCCTCTGCCCCAGACCCTGCTTGCCCTGGGGTGGCCTCACCACCTCCTCCTGGATTCTGCTGGGGACCTCCTCTGGGCTCCCCTCCACCCGCTCCGGGGAGATGCCTGCCTGACACACATACTTTCTGTGCTGCTGTGAAGGGAATTCCTGGGCTGCATGCAGAGCCCTCCCCCTGGGCCTAGCCTGCTCTGTGGCCCCTTCCCACGCATCCTTAAGCCCTGACCCAGCTCTATCCCCCTCCAGCAACACAATGTGCCCCAAGGCCTGGATGTCACAGCACACACTGTCACCTTAGCCCAAAGTGCCCCAAGGCAGCTGTGGATCACAGAGCTTCACCCCCTGGCCAAAGTCCAGCATCCCGGTTGGTTCCTCAAGGCCAATCTCGAATGCTGAGGGCTCCCTGGCCCTCCTGTGGGGCTACGCCATCCCCCGTCCATCCGTCTGGGGCCCCTGCAGGTGCTCTTGCTTCATTACCATTTGCTCCACATGTCTGCCCCCAGAGGGCTGAAAACTCTCGGGGGAGCCATAGCCCTTTATCTTGGGGTCTTCTGTAGGTTTACATAGTCTCCAAAAGTATCTCTAGTGTGTTCCTAACTGGGGCTGGGAACAGAGATCGCAGGGGCCACCTTGAACCCCAGTGGGGGCCCACACGTGCTGAGCACAAAGTGTGTTATTTTTCAAAAAAAATGTGCATATCTGTACTGGTGAATATGGAAAGAGCTCCGTGGCTTAAAAAACTATTGCAAAATGGAATGCATGGTGAGATCTCATTTCTATAGAATTCTCCACATGCCCACAGCTATCTCTCTGTGTGTAGATAGTCTGAAGGCATGGTGTCCTCTAAAACCCTGACCCTGGCTATCTCTGGGGAGCGGGACTTCAGAGGACGTTTGTGAAGGTGGTTGCTTTTCGTTCGATCTTTCTGCTTGGTAAAACTGTTCTTCAGTGGGTCAGGAGCTGTGCCCAGGGGGCACGTGCCCGAGCACACTAGACTCTTACAATGATCCTGCGTAGTGGACAACAGTCATTCCTCTTCACAGGCAAAGCCACCAAGCCTCAGAAAGGTTCAACGGTTTGCCCAGGTCCACACGGCAATCATGGTGACACCAGCATTCCCCAGTAGGGAGGTCTGACTCCAGGCATGATTTGCCCCCTGCCCTCCGCTGCCTTTCTCGGAAGATGGTTGAGACATGCGCAGGCAATGAAGTCCCAATCAAACATCAAAGAGCAGGACGGGGTCCAGCCCAGCTCGAACCTCACTAGAGGACGCTTACTGGGTGGTTTAAATATCCATTAGCACAAATCCCCTCAAGTCTAATGAGCACACTCTGTACTTCCAAGTTGGAAATGCAGAGTCCATACTTCCTGAAGAGCTCTCGACAGCACCCTCGCTCTGCAGGGCTGTGTGATCCTAGGACTTCGTCTCTGGCTTTCGGTAACTGTATGTGAATTTCGCTGAAGGTGTTTTGGCCAACAGAGACCTCTGTGCCGCCTCTCTCCGGAGCTCATCAATCAGAGCCCTGTGGTCTCGCAGCCATGATTTTCCCTAATCATGTTACTGCAATATTAATAAGCCTGTTTAATGCAACCAGTTCCTTCTAAATTGTCACATAAAAATATGGTAAATGTCAGACATATCATTTAATAGAAGATGATGTTTTACTGCCAGGGGAGTGAGGTGGCTGAGAAGAGGAGTGCAAAGCCCGGTGATGACCTTTGACAGGTTTGAGGGACAAAATGCCACCAGCCTGGGGCTCCCGCCTCAGCCCTTCTTCCTTGGCAGTCAGCAGCCACCCCGAGACCCCCACGTGCAGGGATCTGGGTGAGGAGTCCTGGGGAGGGGAGGGGTTAGAAGAAATGGCCCTCCCTGTCCTCACACAGCGTACATTCCTGTTGGAGCAGAAGGAAACACTAGGTTTTCTCAGTCACTGGTCGCTCCTCAGGATGCCCCTTGTCATAAAAGACCATTACTCCCATTTTGGGAAACCCAGACAGCTCCCAGGAACATTGACCCACATGGGAGCAACTTGATGTATACAAAGGGATGAGTTCACTGAAGCAAAGCAACGTCCTATCAACTACTTATAAACGGGGTTGGTGTCCTGTAAAAGGAAAGGGTTGGTTCCACTAATCTGGGTGGACAGGGGCACAGAGACGGACAGAGTGACATTCACCACAGCCTAGTTTATAATAGAAAGAGTGTGGAAACCCTTAAAAATGGCTTTAGTTAATAGCTTTGGTAAATGAGTCATAGGATATGGGTAGAAGGAATAGTACACCATTATTAGAAAAAAAGTGCATTATCTTTATTGGTTAACATGGAAAGAGCTCCATGATTTTTTAAAAAAACTGTAAAATGGAATGCATGGTGAGATCTCATTACTGTAGAATTCTTCACATGCCAGCACCTATCTATCTGTGTGTGCATAAGGAAAAGTCTGGAAGGATGGTGTCCTCTAAAACCTTGACCCTGGCTATCTGGGGAACAGGACTTCAGAGGATGTTTGTGAAGTTGGTTGCTTTTGGTATGTTTCTGTGTGGTAAGAATGTTCTTCAATGAGCATGTACTATCTTTGTCAAAGAGGAAAATATTAATTTGGATGAAATTAAAGGGGAGGGATTACAGCATGAACTTGGCAAGCATTCACAGGGCACCCGCTCTGTGCCCAGTCCTAGGGATGTAAAGGTGATGAAAGCCAGCCATTGCCTGGAACAGCTTGATGGTGAGTGGAAATCGCAAGTAACAACAGACGATTGTAATTCCACAAGGGGTAGGCAATGAGGGCAGGGAGGCGAGGTGGGAATTTGAGGGGGAGGCAGTGGGCTTTGTGTCACCCCCTTTTACCACAAAAAACCTTGGCCTTCATGCGCCTAAAAGCGGGTTCTTTGGAGGCATGTGTTGGGCCTCAAGGCAAGTTCTCACTGAGCAGAGTTTAAAAGCCCCTGTGGGATCCTCGGGCATGTGAGGACAACTGACCTCAAAGCTAGAGGAGGCAAGAAGCAAACGCCTGCCTCAACAGGCCGTGGCGGACACTGGGCGGAACACACCCCCAAAGCGGGGGTGCTAGGACCCCAACCCCTGAGATGAGGAATCAATGGCTCAGAAAGGTGTGATGCTAGCAGGGACCCTGCAGGGGTGAGCGGAGGAGCCGCACTGGAACAGGTGAGGGAATGCGTTTCCATCACTCGCCATCTTCCTGCAGAGAGACTGGGTCCTGGACTTCTAAACCAGAAATGCCACTGTCCAGGGAACTCTGAGCCAACCAAAAGCCTATGATTATGTGCCTATGACCTCCTCCAAGAGGGACTGATGCAGAGAAGTGAACCCCAGAAATCCTGCTAAATGTTTGGGCTTCCACCGATTTCTCTGGGGTAGCTGTCAACACCCCAGCACATTGCACTGGGGTGCCGGCCTCACCACTCCTGATGGGTGATGGACTCTCCCAAGTGTTCTCAGCAACACCCCACCCACACCCCCAGGAAAGGGAAGTCCCAGGCTCCAGAAATCCACCGCCTTAGATGACTCATTCCCAGAGCCACTCAGAGAAAAAGCTCCCAGGATGTTGTTGGTGGGGAGGGAGGGGTGGCAGTAGAGAAGAGGTCTTTGTGGCTAAGAAAAGAGATCTGCCAAGATAATTAAGGATTTGCCCCGGGCTGCAGTGCCCTGCCCAGACGGCACCTTCCTGGCTCTTCCTGGCCTCTCCTCCAGCCTCCTCATCTCAGCCAAGGAGAAACTGGACGATCAGGTCGAAGTACTTTCTGCCATTCGCTGGCTGCAGCAATGAGCATGCAGCTCATCAACCCGAGACTCATCAGGGCAGCAGCCCGTGCAGGTGACAGCATGGGAAGCAGAAGGGTGGTGGGCAGGGTGCCATCGGACCATCCAGACGACATGGAGCTGCTACGGAGCAGGGCCCTGGGCAGCAGGGCGGAGGGGCACATCCACCAAACACCCCCACATCAAGAGCCCCAGACAGGCTTTCATCCGGCCCCCACTAGCCCTAGAGCCTTGCCCCTGGCAACCAATGACACTAGGAGGGAGATGCTGGTGTCGCACCTCCAACCCGGGACCCCGCTTCAGCACAGACAGAACTCACGAGTTTTGTGCTCCTGTACAAAATGATGACATTTAAAAATAAAACCCGTACACAGCAGATTTCCTGAAAAATAATAATAATCACCTTAATTTTAGCAAGTGGAAAATAGTTTTAGAAAACTGTTTTGATCTTGGATCTCATTGGGAACATGAAAAGCTTCTCGGATGCGGCCAGCTGCTGGTTTTTCCACTTCCCTTTGGTGGACGCTGAGCCATCCAGCTGTGGCGCCCCTGCCAACTGGGACGAGAGCCTGCCGAGTGGTGCAAATCTAGGCCATCCAGTGGAAAGCTCGCCAAGAGCCTCAGCCACAGGGCACAGCCTGACCTTCAGCAGCGATTATGTTTCCAGCTAAGCCTGCAGCCTCTCCTGCCATGAAAGGAGACAGGCAAGACCCGAGGCTTCCACCTGGCAGAACATCACCCTCCCTCCCACCAGGTGAGGTCCAGGATGCCTTGAGCGCTCTGGCTTTATGTAAAGGTGCTACAAACATCGACGTGCTCCATCCTTTATACAACTGCACGTCAGGGGGGTTCATGGAAGTGATCGTGATTAAGATTAGTCTGTGGTCATAATAGACCCAGAAGCTCTCTGGTCATCTGGGATGATCAAGTTATTCAGGAATCTTCCAGCCTACCCTCTCACAGCTGCAGTGGAGATGGGATGAGACCTTCGTTACATTTCCCACAGGCCCCAAAGAAAACCTGAGACCTAATAAATACATGTCAACACATCTAATAAAATAAAATTTGAGATTAAAAGGAATCTCGCTTGCATATTCATGAACCACGTGGAAACTCAAATTAGCTCTTCTAAGCTCCTTATTCGTGGGGAGTCAGATTTCAAATGTGCTAGGAAGACTGCTTAGCAGACGCAAGCCTGGCAATGGCACGGGCATCCCTGGATTTGCTGGACAAGTGTTTACCAACGATCCCTTTGCATTACTATGTATCCCTCTGGCAAACCCGGGGCCTCATATAAATGGCAGGCACTCACGTGTTGATGATGCTGGTGTTCTAAGGCCCTACAAAGCACAACCCCTGGCCCCAGGTTGCTTACATCTGCTCAAAGAGGTAAGAGTTACTTCCTCCATGAAGCTTTCCTGACCCCACAGGACCCCGTTAAGGTGACCCTAGTATGCTTTTCCCAAGACTCTCCCTGCTAGCACCCACCTCCCATCACACACTCACACATACATACACACACACACACACACACAATCACACACACACACAATCACACACACCCACACATACACAGAAGCACCTGTTCCGTTGTCTCTATCCTCTTTGCACTGTAAGTTTAGGGCCAGAAGACGCTGAATCTGCTTTGCTGACTCTAGCCTGACATATACATGTAGGAAACATTTCATAAATCACTGGATGAATGAAGCAAGAAATGAACGGCTGCATGGGTGGGTGGATGAAAAGGTAAGTAAAGGCAGGGTAAAGGTGGAAGTTGTGGCCCAAGGAAAGATGTATGAGGGGCGGCCCGCAAGGACAGGGAGGAACAAGGGCATTGGTCATCAAGGGAAGAAGATCAAGAAGAAAAGGGTTTGAGATCTTAAGAAAAGTGAAGACTTGGCACGCACTGAGTTGATATTTTCTGGTCACTTCTGTGCCACACAGCATGCTGGGCACCTGATGAGCATTACCCTGGGTCCTCACAGCTACACCTGGGGCAGGTGTTATGCCCACATAGAAGAGGAAACTAGGCTTAGCAGGATGAGCCGGCACCACTGCAGAGCCAGCACGTGGTGAAGCCAGGATTGGAGACCAAGTGGGCCTGACCCAAGCTCCCTCCATGAAGACCAGTGGGCATCCTCTGGCCCAGAGGCGGACTGTTGCCGTCAGGAAGGAAGACAGCGCACTCCAGGTGGCAGTTCTGGGTGGTGCACAGGGATGAAACAGTCAACATGGTAGCTGGGCCCCTCGGAACAAAGAGAAAGGG
Organism: Cacajao melanocephalus; assembly: GCA_963573385.1. Lineage (NCBI taxonomy): Eukaryota > Metazoa > Chordata > Mammalia > Primates > Pitheciidae > Cacajao > Cacajao melanocephalus. The sequence continues at coordinate 108,543 of CAUYLG010056811.1, read as the reverse complement.
CTGGGGCTGCCTGGGGAGGACCCAGGACGCAGGACCCCCTCCTGCCCACAGGAACAACTCGCTCTCTACCCGAGCGCAGCCACTATGTTATGGGGTGATGTGGGACCAGGGAGGGAGGCAAGGACACTTTCCTCAATCATATCCTATTTTGTAGTCAACAGTCAGGCAAGAGGAGGGAGAGAGGAGGGCAGGAAGACAGCGAGATGCAGAAAGGATCGGGTGAGCCACGGGGATCACATCTCAGCTTCCCTGCAGGTGCACTGGGACAGAAGGCACAGGTCCTTACAGCCAGAGGGGCTCATGGAGCTGGCCTGGGCGATGTCTCCTCATCCAGATAAGCACAGAGTAAGACAGGTTCGCAGGGTCCCCCGGCCTGTCTGACACAACGCTCATGGGGTTTTCTCAAAGCATTATCTATTTAGCTGATGGCCCCGAAGTGTTTCATTTAGCTGGAAATCATGCTTGGTCCATTTCCCAGATCTCACTGACATTATGAGAAGCCGGCAAAATGTGTCTAGCAGCAAAGCAGTTCAGCAACCCATCACCTCGAGTCACAGTCCTGTCGCCCCTGTTTGGAAAGCAGACAGTTCAGATGACTTCAAGAAGGCAGAGTCACTGCTGCCTCCCGGGCAAGTGAGGATTACAGGAAGCCTGTGTGTGTGTGTGCATGTGTGTGTGCGTGTGCGTGTGTGTGTATGCAGCCCGTGCACATGCATTTTGAAGGAAGGCAGGGGTCACCCATAGCACAAGGCAGTCTCCATCCTCCCTGACCATGGGATAAAACCTTGCCAATCCTTTATCTTACTTAATCCTCCCACTCGGGCAGGAATCATTATCCCCAAACGATTTCTGAGAAAGCCAAGGCTTAGCCGATTCATGTGGCCCCAACCCCACAGCCAGCAAGGAGCAGGGCTGAGACTGTAACTCAGCACTGTCTGAATCCTAAAGCCAGGCTCTCACGGAGACCCCAGTGTCCCCCTCCCCGTTGCATGGGCCTGTAGAGGTGCTTCACGGCGCGTTCACAGGTCTGCCTGGTACCATATAAAGAAGAATCAAGACCCATCACCAAAGAAATTTGCAGAATTCTCAGTGAAACACAGTGGAACAGGTTTGATTCTGGAAGGTATTCCTGGAGGCCTTCAAAGGTTAATGCACGCTGTGGAAACCCCAAAGCCGGAGCAGTGGATCTGCTTGTGAAAGCCCGCAAAGGCAAGATCTGGAGCGTGTTGCCAATTCTCCAAGTCTCGCACAGTCTCTGGCACAAGGTAGGAGAATGCAATACTCATGGAGTGCATGAGTGAATGAATGATGAATGAATGAGCAAGTGAATAAATTCCGTGAAAGAGAGTTCTATCTAAAGATTTAGAAAGTAAGAATAAGGCTCTGGGGAAAGGCCCCAGCATCTCTGCCATCATGGAGAATTCCTGCTGCCCAGGCTCCTCCCGTGGAACACGGCCCTTCCTCCATGGCCTCCAGTGTTCCACGTGATGGATTCTGAGAAAGCCAGGCCATTCATCTGCGCTGGTGCCATGCGGGCCTTCAGCGCTTCCTGCCCCTGGCGCTCCCACCTGGGCTATCGGAGGAATTCCCTGTGAGGACACGGCAGAAGCTGACTGGCACAGGTGGGAGGAGGACCTCCTGCACCCAGCCGGAGGGGCCTAGAGAGTGGGAGGCAGGAGAAGGACTTCAGTGACCGTGGGGATCTCTCCCCATATGTCCTCATCCTCTCGACCATTTCCTCTCCATGTCCAGGCACTCATGGGAAGTTAAAACCCAAAGTTGGACCCGTGGTGCCAGGTCAGGGATAGCAGGTGCCACCTGGGTACCTGAGCACAATTCCTTTCTCTCTGACTCAGCCTAAGACTGGCTCTGATTTTTAAAATGCAGCTTGGATGTTGGCTGTGTCCCATTGGGGCTGTCTGAGGCCTTTGCCCCTCCTCTGGAGAGATCCAAAGCCACAGAGCCAAGGTGGTCCCTTTTTCTGGAACCCACAGAGAACAAGAGAAGATGGGGCGGCACCCTGGGGACACCAGGTGACAAGACTCACCAGTGGTCTTGGAGGAGACAGAAGCCATCTTCAGGGATCTGAACGCTCCTGGTAATGAGGTATCCGCCCAGGGAAAAAATAGGCCAGGCCAGGATCCCCGATCCCACAGCAGGGGAGACGCAGCCCAGCAGAAGGCGAGTTTGTAAGTGGAACTTTCCCAGCGTGCCTGGCCTCTTTCCATTATTCCTCTGGGCCCAAAGCATAGATACGTTACGGCTTTCCCTGTCCTTCAAGGGGGCCTGGGATTTCTCTACTATAATAATTCATAGGTGGTCTATTTCCAGAACAAAGATACTCCATTTATTCATCTCACAAACATTCTTGACCCCCTGCAGTGAGTCAGGCATGGCGCATTCCCTAAGCCAGGCAGAGCTGAGTCTGACTCGGGTTTCCGGTTTTGTATGAAAACTCTATACAAATATGGTTGGCTGGCATCTTAGCTCAGGCTTCCATAACAAAGTACCAGAGGTACCACCCATGGCTTAAGCAGCAGACGTTTATTTCTCACAGGTCTGAAGGCTGGAAGTCTGAGATCGAGATGCCAGCCAGTTTAATTCTTGGTGAGGGCCCCTTCCTGGCCTACAGATGGCCGCCTTCTCGTTGTCCTCACAAAGCAGAGAGGGAGAGAACTCTGGTATCTTTCTCTTCTTTTTTTTTTTTTTTTTTGGGTAGAGATGGGGTCTCCCTATGTTGCCCAGACTGGTCTCAAACTCATGGCTTCCAGCAATCCTCCTGCCTCAGCCTCCCAAAATGCTAGGATTACAGGTGTGAGCCACCACACCAGGCCCCTCTTCCTCTTCTTACAAGGGTACTAATCCTATCATGGGGTCCCACCCCCATGACTTCATTTAAACCTAATTATCTCCCAAAGACCCCATCTCCAAAAACTATCACATTGGGGTTAGGGCTTCAGCATATGGATTTTGGAGGAACACAGCTATTCAGTCCATAGACAATGGTGAGTTTCCCTTTTTTTTTTTTTTTTTTAAGAAAAACTTCAAAAATCAGGAGAGAGCACAGACACAGTCTCCCACTACCACAAATGATGCAGTGAGTTTCCCACATTTGGGGAAATCGCAGGGGTCAACACATCTGGCATGCAATGGATAAGCCTCACCCTGGAAGACCACCTTCAGGACCCTGGTCTATCTCCCCTGCCAGGTAAGCATGGCAGGTTGCTTCTTAATAAAGACCTACACGCATAAACATGTATCAGCTGCCAGATCACACTCACCCCTGGCAGCAGGATGGCAACGCTTCCTCCAATATGCCACAATAGTAAAAGTGTCATTGAGTCCAACCCCATAAACACAGAAACTGAAAAAGCGCCAATATTTGGCTGAAGTGTCTATGAGAAAGGGCTGGCTAAACAGACGCATGGTGTAAACAGGCTTACAGGGGAGATACTTAACCTTCCTAAGAGAGAGCAGACCTTTTAAAGATATCCTCAAGATTCCATTACGTACAGTTAACATGAAAAGATGGTGTTAATAACAGGCTTCAGTTACTGTTGTACTCAAAATTGATCTAACTGCACCACATCTCCTAAAATACCACATAAGGGACTTCCAGGTCGCCACGGTAATGATAGTCACAAAAACTCAAATCTCCCAATGCATCCTCCAGAAACTACACAGATCAACAAGAAGAACAAAAGCAACCACACAAATCCTACAGCTCTCACATGACTGGAAAAAAGAGCCACTATCAACTTCAAATCACCCATAAGTAGAAAAATTAACCCCAATGTCTTCAGTTCCCACCCAGAACTTTTATAATGAGCAAGGGGACAAGAGCTCTCCAAAAGCCAATGAAGACAGAAGTCGAGCACGGAGAGTTTGGGAATAAATTACAATTACCTGAAGAAAGAGAAAGTACATCCTAAAGGGGAGAAAATACTAAAAATGAATCTAGATAGGCCAGAACATGGACTCGAAGGAAGGAATTTAAAGGCAGGCAGGGGCAGCATTAGAAAATGTGCTGGGGAGGGAGGGAGAAGCCAGATGTGGGCATTTAGAATTCTGCAAAACAAAAATAATGATACATCCAAGGACCCTCAACTCCTCCCACCCCTCCCCCAAAAGCCAGTTGTAAGGAAACCACACTACGCTGCACTGACAGAAGGGGGAGCTCTTGAACTAAAAATCACACGAACCACTCAATGTGGAGATATAAGCGGTCTTCATCTACAGGAGGCTATAAAAGAAGAAAAATGAAAATGAGAATACAAAGGAGTTCAGCAGGTGGAAATTACCCTAAAATACAGCCATAAGGTAGAGGGAGAGGAACTGTGACATAACATTACAAACTGAATTAAAAACGTCAACAATGTCTAAATATCCACACTGCTTGTACATGAAAAGATCAAATAACTTCTTATAAGGGCAAGAGAGACAGTTGTCAGCCTTCTCAAAAACAACCGAGAAGGCAGGGCAAGGACGGAGCAGCAGTCAAAGATTTTACATCCAGCTCAAAGATTTTACATCCAGCGAAGCAGACCCTCAAATATCAGAGGTACAGAATCAGAGTTTACAATATGGAAGAACTGAGAAAGTGATGCACCCATGGGCGCCTCTGAAGGAATCTTCTAAAGAATTAACTTTATCCAACCAGGAGATGACTGGGAACTCTTTGGCAACGGAACTTATGAGGAACATTTAATATATTTAGTTACGGACCTAAATTAAGTGTGTAACTAAGATTAGGAGAGTCATACATAGATGATACATGTTTTGTCAACTACAAAATGATAGGAAACAAGAAAAGGAAAGATAAAACTGGAATAAGCTCAATGATGGTTGTACAGGCAACAGGTGGGAGTCAAGAGACTCCACGAATTTGAAAACATCAAATGGCAAAAGTTAGTAAGAGGCTACTGGGATTTTTAAAGGTAATGAGTACAAAGGTACCCATTAGAATAAAAATGAGAATTTCTTACATATAAAAAGAAATTAAATGAGCATACAAAATGCAACATGTAGAAAAATCAAGTACAGCAAGTAGAGCATAATACACATAGCACTAATTACATAAAGTATTATACATATTGGACATATAAATAAAAGTGAATGGGCCTAACTTACTTATGAAAATAAAAGATTTTCAATTTGGCTTAAAAAGAAAGATCCAACTATATGTTATATATAAGAGACATACCTTTTAAAAGAGTGTATTTGTCCATTCTCATGCTGCTATAAAGAACTGCCTGAGACTGGGTAATTTATTAAAGGAAAGAGGTTCAACTGACTCACAGTTCCATATGGCTGGAGAGGCCTCAGGAAACTTAGAATGGTGGCAGAAGAGGATGGAACACGTCCTTCTTCACATGGCAGCAGGAGACAGAAGTGCCGAGCAAAGGGGAGAAGCCCCTTATAAAACCATCAGATCTCGTGAGAACTCACTCACCATCACAAAAACAGTATGGGGGAAATTGTCCCCATGATTTAATTTTCCCCACCTGGTCCTGCCCTTGACACATGGGGATTATTACAATTCAGGGTGAGATTTGGGTGGGGACACAGAGCCAAGCCACATCAAAGAGATTCAGAAAGCCTAAAACTAAAAGGATGGCAAAGATATATGAGGCAAATGGAAATAACAAAACAAATATTGCAATCTTGATATCAAAGTAGAATAAGTATAATTTAAGAGAAAACATTAATTATGACACTTTCTAATGCTAAAAAATCACATTCCACAATAAAAATATAACTGTAATGAATATTAGTGCACCAAACAAGACTACAACTACCTTTACGAGATAGGAAATTGTAGGAAATATAGGCTGGGTTTGGTGACTCACACCTGTAATCCCAGCAATTTGGGAGGCCAAGACTGGCGGATCACTTGAGGTCAGGAGTTCAAGACCAGCCTGGCCAACATGACAAAACTCCATCTCTACTAAAAACACAAAAATTAGCCAGGTGTGGGGGTGCCTGCCTGTATGTAGTCTCAGCTACTCAGGAGGCTGAAGCATGAGGATTACTTAAACCCAGGAAGCAGAGGTTGCAGTGAGTCAAGATTGTACCACTATACTCCAGCCTGGATGACAGAGTCTCTCTCTCTCTCTCTCTCTCTCTCTCTCTCTCTCTCACACACACACACACACACACACACACAGACATCCTGTAGGAAATATAGATGAAAACACTAAGAATAAGTGTTTACCACACCACTGTCAGCACAAAAGAAACCAGGTAAACAAAAAATAAGTAAGGACACAGAAGCCCTAAACAATATAATCAATTCCCTTGACAAATCAATTTGTCACAGAGAGGGTTTGCATTTGTGTCCCCACCCAAATCTCATGTTAAATTGTAATCCCCAGTGTTGGAGGAAGAACCTGGGGAAGGTGATTGAATCCTGAGGGCGGATTTCCCCCTTTCCGTTCTTGTGACAGTGAGTGAGTGCTCAGGAGATCCAGTTGTTTGAAAGTCTGTAGCACCTCCCACTTCGCCCTTTTCCTCCTGCTCCAGCCATGTGGGATGTGTCTGCTTCCCCTTTACCCTACACCATGATTGTAAGTTTCGTGAGGCTTCCGCAGCCATGCTTCCTGTACAGCCTGTGGAACTGTGAGTCAATTAAACTTCTTGTTTTTATAAATTACCTAGTCTCAGGTACTTCTTCTTAGCAACGTGGGATCAGACTAAGACAGTCACACTTGATACTTTCTTTTTGAATTCCCTAACAGTAGGTAGGAAATCTACTACACCTTCTCCTTAAGTACACATAGAATGTCCACAAAAATTGGTCACATGTTAGATAATAAATAATCAATGCATTTCATAAAATAGAAATATTATAAAGAAATGTTTTCTGATCAGTCTAATAAAACTGGAAAATAATGTTGAAAATCTTTTTAAAACTAAAGCAATAGAAATTCCAAAAATGTACATGTGATCAGTAAAACACTACATACCAGACTAGGCACGGTGACTCACACCTGTAATCCCAGCACTTTGGGAGGCTGAGGTGGGCAAATCACCTGAGGTCAGGAGTTTAAGACCAGCCTGGCCAACATGGTGAAACTCAGTCTCTACTAAAATTACAAAAATTAACTGGGTGTGGTGGTGCATGCTTGCAGTTCCAGCTACTCGGGAGGCTGAGGTGGGAGAATTGCTTGAACCTGAGAGGCGGAGGTTGCAGTGAGCTGAGATTGCACCACTGCACTCCAGCCTGGGGGACAGAGTGATACTCCATCTCAAAAAACAAACAAACAAAAAACACTACATACCGGAATTTGTGAGACATATTTAAAACAATGATCAGATTGAAAATGCATAGCCCTTTTATTTTAATAAAAACAAAAAATTAAAGTTTTAAAATTCTAAGCCCAAAAAGCTAGAATAAGAACAACAGCAAAAGCACAAGAAAGGGAAAAATAAAGTTAGATATAGAAATAAATGAGGTAGATAAAATTAATCAAAATTTCGGATCTTTTTTTGAAGAACAGGATAACCACAAGCTAAACTTAAAGAGTGAGAAAGCACAAATATTCCAAATAAGAATGGCAGGATACAGAAGAAGTCTTATTATGCAGCTACAGTTATCAAGACTGTGTGATATTAGTGACAGAACTGACACATAAACCAATAGAACAGAATGGAGAACCCAGAAAGAGACCTGCACAAATACACCCAACTGATTTTTGGCAGAGATGCCAAAATTAATTCAAGATAGCTTTGTTGAAAGATAGCCTTTTTGGCCAGGTGCGGTGACTCATGATGTAATCCCAGTGCTTTGGGAGGCTGAGGTGGGCCGATCACGAGGTCAGGAGATAGAGACCATCCCGGCTAACACTGTGAAATGAGATCTCTACTAAAAATATTTTTTTAAAAAATGCGCTGGGTGTGGTGGCACGCATCTGTAGTCCCAGCTACTTGGCAGGCTGAGGCAGGAGAATCGCTTGAACCTGGAAGGTGGAGGTTGCAGTGAGCTGAGATCATGCCACTGTACTCCAGCCTGGGCAACAGGGTGAGACTCTGTCTAAATAAATAAATAATAAAATAAATAAATAAAAAAATTTTAAAAATACCCTCTTCAACAATTAGTGCTAGAGCAATTGGACATCCACAGATAAAAAAAAAAAAAGAAAGAAAGAAAGAAAGAAAGAAAGAAAGAAAGAAAGAAAAGAAAAGAAAAGAAAAGAAAAGAAAAGAAAAGAAAAGAAAAGAAAAAAGAAAAGAAAAGAAAAGAAAAGAAATAAACCTCTACTGAAGTCTTCTCCAAACCTACAAAAACTAATTTGGAATGGACGAAAGGCTTAATACATAGGAGAAAAATTGAGAACTAGGGCTAGGCAAAGCGTTCCTAGACTTAACACCTAAAGCACAACATATAAAAGGAAACATGGGTAAACTAGATTTCATCAAATTAAAATCTTTGCTCTGTGAAAGACTCTGTTAACAGGAAGCAAAAGAAGACACAATTAGGAGAAAATATTTGCAAACCACCTATCAGACAAATGACTGGTATTTAGGATATAAAGAGAACCCTCAAAACTTAATAAAAAATAACATAATCCAATTAGAAAATGGACAAAGGACTCCAACAGGTAATTCACCAAAGAGAATATACAGATGGCAGGTAATTCAGAACATACAACAGGTAATTCACCAAAGAGAATAAACACAAGAAAAGGTGTTCAACATCATTAGCCAATTAGAGAAATGCACATTGGAAACCACAATCAGATAACATTACATACCTATCAGGATAGCTAAAATAAAAAATAGTGCCAACACCGAATGCTGAGAAGGATGTGGAGAAATGGGATCATCTGTACATTGCTTGTGGGTATATAAAGCACAGCGACTCTGAAAAGTACTTTGGCAGATTCTTTAAAAACCAAACATGTAGTTACCATATGATCCAGCAACTGCATTCCTAGGCATTTACCTCAAAGCAATGAAAATCCATGATCACACAAAAACCTGTACACAAATGTTTATAGATACTTTATATGTAATTGCCAAGAACTAGAAACACGCAGATGTCCTTCAGTGTATAAACGGCTGTACAAACAGTAGCACATTCTATGGTACATCCCTCAGCAATAAGAAATAAACAATTAATACATGCAACAATCTAGATGAATCTCGAGACAATTATGCTGTGTCAAAGTAGCCAATTCCAAAAGGCAACTTATTGTAAGATTCCAATTATTTAACATTCTTGATATAAAAATTATAGACACAGAGAACAGGTTAGTGGTTGCAAAGCGTCAAAGACAGTGTAGGGGAGGGGAGGAAGTGGCCGTGATTAAAAGAGCACCCTGCACCACCACTGAGGTGAGGGAAATGCTCTGTACCTTAAGTGTACCAACAGTTAAGGTACAAGGATTCTGGCTGTGACACTCTACTATTTTCAAGATGTTACTATTGAGAAAAACGTCTCAAAGGGTGCATGGATCATCTCTCTGTATTAGTTCTTACAACTGCATGTGAATGAACAGTTTTCTTGAAATAGAAAGTTTAATTTTAAAAAAAAATTGCAATGTGCAAAGGAATATTTATAGTAGCTGTCTTTTAGTTAAGAAAAAAAAAAGGAGAAAATAAGAAAATATACATGTTCCTGCTTATCTCGGCAAAGAAACACAAAACAGATAAGGAGATAGTAATGAGAGTGGTCACCCACGGGGGCGGAGGGATGGGGGCAGTGACACGTCGCTGGATCTAGCTTTTTTGCAGTTTTGATTTTTAATGTTTTCCATTCCCCCCCCAAAAAAATCAACAAGGATGGGGAGAGACCCTAATATAGAACACAAGCAAAAGACAAAACAGCCTAATTATATTTTATTTCCAAGAATAACATAACCAGCGAGAAAGGGGGTGGAGATTAACGCAAAAGGCTTATGAACACAGTATTTTGATTATATGCCCTCAGACTAAAGAAAAAGTGCTATAAACAAACGCTGAACTCTAGTTGGTAGGTTTGCTTTCTTCAGTTAACTCTTACTTCATTACCTTATATCATTTTAGGATTTAGAAAATAATATATTCAGGAAAATTTCTCCGTGTTGAAAAGAAAGTGCCATATATGGAAAGATGAAAGGCCAGGATGTACCGTGTGTGGACTAGAATTGGGATCATCCTGAGTGCATGGTTTTACACACACACATCCATGAATGCGGATGTTTAGAAGTAGGGGTAGATGTATATGTGTTTGTGTATCTATGAATGTATCTTCACACATGCATTGCTTAACTTCTTCTACTATGAGAGAGAGTGACTAGAAGCAATGGCATACTCCTCGCAAGGAACATAGCTGGAATCCAGAAACCCTTCTCTGCTGAAAGGAGGCAGGACTCATTAGAGATTCAGCTAATCCCAGGGCTGGTGCAAAGGAAGTGGAAGGCAACCTTGGGACATTTTGCTGGGCCAGAAAAAAAAGAAGTGCTCAAAGAATGATGGGTGAAATGAACCTGATAACAATCAACGTCATGGATGCATCTCAAAATCATAATAATGAGTGAAATCGCCCTTATACGAAAGAATGCATATTGCACATGTTCCATTTAGATGAAGTGCTAGAACAGGTAAAACTAATCTACGGTGAGAACAAAATCAGAACAGCAGTTGCTGCTGAAGATGATGGGACTAGAACTGGTTATAAAGGAAGATGAAAGAACTTTCTGGACTGGCTGTGATGCTCTACAACTTGATAGGGGTTTGAGTCAGACAGGTATATGCATTGGTCAAAGCTCGTTTGACAGTACCCTAACTATTTGTACCTTGCACTGTAAGTAACTTTTACAGAGTAAAAGAACTGTAAATAAGTGTTAAAGTCTAGACACTCTCATACCTGCCAATGTGTTTATGGATGAAGGGTGCAGTCATCTACAACTTACTTTGAAATGCAATTTAGACACAAGATGTATTGCTGGGTTGATAGCTGAATAGATCTACGATAAAGACATGATAAAATGTTAACTAAAGAACCTAGGTGATAGGTACATGAGTGTTCGTTGAAAATAATCTGTTCAGTGTCTATATGTTTGAAGTTTTTCATAATAAAATGTTGTGGAAAAATATTATGGGGATTTGTCAAAAGGACACAGTAGCCAAATGGAAAGGGCTCCCACTGCCAAATCTGTGACAGTATAACCATCAAAATAACTAGGTTATAAACCACTGGATAAATATGTAACCCAATGAATGTAACTCAGTCAACATAATCTAGTCAATGTAACTCACTGACTAAGATAGGAATACATGAGTCCATATGGGTGTAAAGAAATCAATGAGTAAATAAATAAATGTAAGAAAGCAAAAGTTTTTCAATTTGGTATACAGTATGAAACAATAAATAAATTTAGAGAAAAATCACCATCTGGCATGCATTCTAATAATTGATTCAGATAAGAATTATCAACGGATGCTAAAACAAGGGGTAAAAGTTTAATGAAATACAAGCTACTTACATAGACCTATTTTTCCATAAAATGCTAATGAACTACAAAGGGAATAAACAATAACTTTCACTGAAGAAACCTAGCAGATACCACCCTAACCAATGATCCAAGTTCACAGTCCCAGAAAAGAGGTAGCCAACCATGCACCTTCTAACATGAGGCACTAAAACAACCCAGCATCACTTCTGCGGTGTTCCTGCCAAAATTGCATATCCCAAATCTAGTCCTAAGGAAACATCTGACAAACCCCAGCTAAAGGACAGTCTACAAAATAACTGGCCTGTATGCTTCAGAAATGGCAAGGTCATGAAAAAGAAAGTGTGAAGAACTGATTGATGGAGATTACAGAGACATGGAAACTAAATAGAATGTGAGATCTTGGATTAGATCCTAGAACAGATTATTGTTTTTATTATTATATTATTATAATATTTTATTATTATATTTTGCTATAAAGGATATTATTGGTTGCAGGAATAAAGTCTCCAGATTGGATAATGCCACTGCATCAGTGCTATTTTCCTGACTTTGATCACTGCGCTGCCTTATGCAAGAGAACGTCCTAGTTCTCAGGATATACACATTGAAGTGTTTAGGGTTAATGGGGCATCATGTCTGAAACTTACTTTCAAATGGTTCAGTTATGTGCATGTAAACACACAGAATGATAAGGCAGATATGATAAAATGTTAACATCGGGGGAATCTGGGTGAAGGGCAAATGGGATTTCTTCCTTTTGTTCCTACGACGTTTCTGAAATCTGGAAATGACTTAAAAATAAAACATTAATAAAAAATTAAATGCTATATAATGTCAGAATTCTCTATTCTTTCCTGGTCAAAACTGGGGAGGTTCTATTGACTCAGAAGTCTCTAAGGACTAAGAACTTCTGTGGCCATCTGACAGTCACCGGAGTGTCAGCGTTCAAGTCACTAACCAGGAGCCAACCAGCCACCGCGACCTGTGGAGTAGGTAGGTGATACTCTTGAGCTGAAGAACGAGGTTGTTCATACATTACTCTGGCCAATTCCAACAGGCTGTTGCTGACAGAGCTCTGGATTCTCTCAAAGAGAGTGCCAAGGAACAGACCTGACAGCTGCCTCCCCCTCCCAGTCCTGGAACCACCATCAAAGAGGCAATGAATAATCCAAGGGTGAGACTCGTCTTTCTCACACAGCCTCAGATATGAATCAACCCCAAAGTGTTAATAGATCAACAGTTATCGCTAATACCAAAGACAATTTGCATTTGAGATGACATCTGCAATATTTTAAAAGCCAAAGTCTAAAACAACAAACTTGGCAGTTTTTCTGAGTAGCAATTAACACAGTGACTAATCCTATCAAGGAGACAGTAATTGGCATGGAGACATCCTTCTCACACCAGCAGCAGGTTGAAAAACTTAATCCTAACCTCTTTTCAACAGCGTAGACTGTAGAGCATCTCTGCGCATCAAGGAAACTAAAGCAATTATTAAGGACAAGGGTAATTACCCTACAGTTTCAACAAAAAAAATAGAAGTATTCAAACGACAATCACATAGGAAAAGGGTGGGGGCTGGAATCATGGTTAGAGGCTATTTCTGTATCATAGCCAGGCCAGGAATAGACTAGGGTACTTCCACGGCCCCACCCAGGACAGTCAGCCGCAGCCCCACGCCAGCCAGTCTACCCAGCAATGGCCACTCTAGCACACAGCTTTCTACACAAAGGGCTCTAGGGCTGATCTGGTCAAGTATGAGATCCCAAGGATTTGACATGCGAAACACTTAACGCACATCATCAAGCTGGCCCCTTCGACATCATCTGAACCCACTATGTTTACTCTCAGTCCACATAGTCAAGTTATTCCCCCCAAGTATGATGCCTTTCCCAGAATCTGTCTAAAGCTTACCCATCCTTCAAGACTCCGCTATGGTTCTAGGAAACAATCCTAACCCACTACAGCTCTCAGTGAACACTGGGCAATTTAAACACCTCTCCTCTGACCCACAAGAGGAAAACAGAGGTGTCTCTGTTGACTGACTGCTTCCTGTGGGCTGGCTTGATTTGCACCTTCAACAGAATCACATGGTTTTCCAGAGTCAAGCCCCTGCCCTATGCAGCCTTCACATCACCTAGCACAGGAGTAGACAAACAGGAAAATTCTGGCAACAATTCCACAGTATCTCAGATGTTCAACAGGATGCCCAGTACTCAACAGGGCAAAGGGAGAAAGAGGCTCTGTGTGTGTGTGTGTGTGTGTGTGTGTGTGTGTGTGTGTGCATTTTGACTGACCTGGCCGTTGCAGACCTTTCAGTGAAGTACATGATATGTGTTTACCTAATGAATGAACAAATGAATGAATGGGTGCAGAATGAACAAAGCAAAGAACAACCAAATTTCATGAGCCTGGACCAGTTTGCTTGGTAGGTTAGCAAGCGTATCCAGTAAGATCAGGGCTACGGACAAGATGTCCGCACAAGCCAGCTGGCTTCTCCAGAAGGCACTGCCTGATGTAAGCCCGGTCTACACCCGCAATGCTGCCCAGCTGCCTGGAGGGTGTGCTGTTGGCCACAAGAGGACAAGCACGGAGAGAGACGCTTCCAGCTCTGAAGGGATGTGTTGCCCTTTTATAAAGTCGATGACATGGCACTTTATTGAGCATGGAAACTTCTTACCCATATGCTGTAACCAAACCTTAGTTATAACCCCAGTTTTGCTGGGCAGCAGAATGAGGGATTGCTCATGGAGGAACTGCCTGGACCTGCGGTGAGTGGACACTTCGCTTGAAAATGCCCAGTAGAGGTAGCAGGGCCCTGAACACTAAAGGAAGAGAAGAGCTCTTATTTCAAGAAGACTGGGGAGAAAGGCAGGTCTCAGATCCACGAGGTACCAGGAGCTCAGAATAGACCATACCATACGGAGAAGCACAGAGCCGGTGATTTGGGCATGAGAAATAAGGGAGGGGCACCTGGGTCAAGGCCACAGCTGGACCAGTCACTGGTCTTAAGACTCAGGATCCTGCACTGTCCCCCTTTAGAAAGACGGCGGATACTAGATCCACCTGCTAGAGGTGGAACAGGGTTCCAAGGTCAACTTTCAGTTGCTGGTGATCGTGTCGGTTGGAAAAATGGAGTGTATTTTTTTTGGTGGTATGTACATTTTTATCAGGATGAAATTAGCTTTTAAAAACAAGAAGAAAACATTCAATGACAGATTTTCCTCATGAATTTGTAATATAATATGAAGGAAGAGATGTGTCCTTTTCTTTCCACATTCATTTTATATAGACCTCCCCGTCAGTGTCAGCAGTCTGGCCCTTGACATGCTCGGTGGGTATCACTGGTGTTATCCAGCAATATCATCTCATGTAAACACATCTCCTCTCCCAAGTGGGTGGGAAGTGCCAGGAGGTGGGGAGCTGGGTCTTACTCATCACTAAGCCCTGTTCAGAGCCCACTAAAGTGTCAGGTACAAGATGCTACTCAGTGGATGCTGATTGTTGATAATTATATAACGGATATAATGCAAGTAAGTCAGCAAAGAAATTCCTCTAGGAGGCCAGTCCCAAGGCTGGACACTCCTCAGCTAACAAAGTGTTTAATTTTTACAGAAGTGCATTTTCCTCTCAGGAGACTAGGAAAGCAGCATTGCCGTTCCCAACTCCTACCAGCAGCCACGTGTTTCTGAATGAGAGGAGGGCACTTAGAGGAAGCAGGCTGGGGGTGGGATGTGCAATCCATGGAGACTG
This sequence comes from Cacajao melanocephalus, assembly GCA_963573385.1. Lineage (NCBI taxonomy): Eukaryota > Metazoa > Chordata > Mammalia > Primates > Pitheciidae > Cacajao > Cacajao melanocephalus. Next base: position 93,352 of record CAUYLG010056811.1, on the reverse strand, counting down.
TGTCCATGTGGGAAGCAGCATTTGGGTCAGAGTTTGGAAACCAAGGACTTAAGAACAGTCATTAAAAAGCATGCTTCTGTGCCACTTGCAACCCCTCAGACTGACAAAACTTAAGCATTGACAATAGCTAACGTTGGTAAAAACGTGAAGCAACAGAGGCTCCCACATTACACAAAGGAGTGAGAACTGATGTAACGCCTTTGGAAAACCACTTGACAAGTTCAACAAATGGGAAACCATCTAAATGTCCATCCAAATACAAGCAGATAAATATCCTGTGATATATTTATATAATGGAATAGTACACAGCGGTGAAAATAAATAACAGAGTTAGAAACATCCACAAAGATGAATTGCAGGAAAATACACTGGAAAAAAAAAACACATTTATAACTCAAACACACAAAAAAGGATTCAGTAAACTAGCAGAATATAAAATTGGCACTCAGAAATCAGTACTATAAAGAAACTTCCATGTACAATTGCAACAACAAAGATAAACTCTTTAGAAACACATTTAGAGAGGTAACTGCAAAACCTCCATGAGAAAACTTCTTAAAACTAATGCATAACACAAAAGTATTCCTCAACAAATGGGAAGACACAAATTGTTCTTGGATGAGAAAACTCAATATCACCACAATGCCAGTTCTCCCTAAGTTAATTTATAAATGTAATGCAATTTTATGGAGCTAGACAAATTGATACTATAGTTCATGAGGGAAAATTAACCTTCAAGAATGGCCAGGAAAACAGAAAAGCCTCAATGGGAACATAAGCCCTACCAGACATTAAAAATACTAAAAGTCTTCATAACTAAATCGGTGTATCCTGGTGTTTGAGTACACAGAGAAGTGAAGTAGAAGAAGCCCAGATATGCCCCAACCACATTTGAAAATTTCATATATGATAAAGGCAGCCTCTAAAGTTACTGGAGAAAACAGATGTTTTTAAATAAATGCTGCTGGAACAACTGAATAACAATTTTAAAAAATTAAATCCATTATCTCCTACCAAGCATAATAATGAATCCCAAATAATCAAAGATTAAACATAAGAAAAAAATGAAACCATACAAGTACTAGAAGAAAATTGGGTTAATTCCTTTTTGACCCGGATGTAGAAGGAAGTTTTCTTACTATGACTGAAAAATACAGATGCAGTAAAAGAAAAGATTGATGACTAGGACTACACAGAAATGAAAAGTATTTTCACAGGAGACACATCTGATATTCAAAGACACAAAAAGGTTAAAAGGATGAAAACAAATGTATCGTGCAAACACAAGAAAGTTGCAGTTGCTATACCACATCAGACACAATAGACTTTAAAAGAATGTTACTAGAGAAAGAAGGACATTCCATAACAATAAAAGGGTCAATCTATCAGGATGATATAACAGTTATAAACACAAGGCACCTAATAACAGAGCACCAAAATACAGGAAGAAAAAAATGGATAGAAATGAAGATAAAGGTACACCATTCAATAACAGTATTTGGAGGCTGGGTGCAATGGCTCACGCCTGTAATCTCAGCACTTTGGGAGGCCGAGGTGGGTGGATCACCTGAAGTCAGGAGTTCAAGACCAGCCTGACCAACACAGTGAAACCCCATCTCTAGTGAAAATACAAAATCAGCCAGGCATGGTGGCACATGACTGTAATCCTAGCTACTCGTGAGGCTGAGGCAGGAGAATCGCTTGAACCCTGGAGGCCGAGGCTGCAGCGAGCCGAGAGTGTGACACTGCACTCCAGCTTGGGCAACAAGAGTAAAACTCCATCTCAAAAATAATAATAGTATCTGGAGACTGCAATACTCCAGTTTCAATAATAGATAGAACAACTAGATAGCACATTGGCAAGAAGGCAGATGATCTGAACTATACTACAACCCAACAAACTAACATGCATTTCTAGAGCACTCCACTCCACCCAAGAATAGTGTACACATTTTTCTTAAGGGTACATGGAACATTATTCAGGATACACCATCTGTAGGGCCATAAAACATAGCTCAATAAATGTAAAAGGATAGAAATAATACAAAGTATGTTTTCCAACCACAATGAAATGAAATTAGAAATCAGTAGCAGAAAAATAATTGGAAAAACTCACAAATATGTATAAATTAAACAACACATTCCTACATAACCAATGCATTAAAGAAGACATCAAATGGGAAATCAGAAAATACAGATATTGGGGAACATGAAGATATAACATACCAAAACTTACGGGATACTGTGAAACATCCCCTCCTAAAAAATATATAAAAGGAACTCAGAAAAAAAAATATAAAGAAAGAAAAATCTTAAATTAATAACTAATCTTCCACTTTAAGACTGGAACAAGAGAAACAAAGTAATCCAAAAGTAAGCAGAAGGAAGAAAATAATAAATGTTACAGTGGAAATTAAAGACATGAGAATAGAAAAATAAAGAAAACTGATGAAACAAAAAGCTTATTCTTTGAAAATGTCAAAATCAGCAAATCTTTAGACTGACAGAGAAAAAAATAAGAGAAAACTCAAATAAGTAAAGGCAAAAAATGAGAACAGGGACAGTATTATCAACCTTATAGAAATGAAAATGACTACAAAGGAATACTATGAACAATTGTACACCAACAAATTAGATAGCTTAGATGAACAAATTCCTAGAAAGACCCCAAACCACTAAAACTGACTCAAGAAAAAATAGATGGTCTGAATATATTAATACCTATAACAAATGAAAAGACTGAATTGGCAATTAAAAAAAAAAAAAAACTACCCACAAAGAAAAACCCATGCCCAGATCACCTTACCACTGAATTCTACCAAACATGTAAATAATAATTAATGCAATTCTTTGCAAACTCTTCCAAAAAATATGATAGAACATTTTCCAATTCACTTTATGAAACCTGTATTACTCTGATACCAAAACATTGGTATCAGACAAAAACATTATGAGAAAATTATTCACCAATACCTCTTATGACTGTGGATACAAAAATCCTCAACAAAATACTAGCAAACTGAATCCAGCAAAATGTAAAAAGAATTACATACGATGACCAAGTGAGACTTATCCCAGGAAGTCAAGGTTGGTTCAGCATCTGAAAATCAACTAAGTAATACATCATATGAATCAACAGACTAAAAAGCAAAAGTCACATGATCATCTCAATAGACACTGAAAAATAATTTGACTAAATCCTCATGCTTTCATGATAAAAACACCCAATTAGAAGAAAACTTCCTCAACCTAATAAAGGACATCTACAAAAATCCCACAGCTAACAATATACTTAATGATGAAAGACTGGCTGGTTTTCTCCTAGAGCAGGGACAAGACAAGAATGTCCACTTTTACTCCTATTCAACATTGTACTGGAAGTTCTAGCCAGGGCAACTAAGCAAGAAACATAAATAAAAGACCTCCAGGTTGGAAAGGAAGAAATAAAACTATATTCACAGATGAAATGATCTTTTATTTAGAAAATCCTCGGGGATCCACTAAAAAAAAACTATGAGAACTGACGAATGGGTTCAGCAAGGCTGCAGGTTACAAGATCAATATATAGAAGTAATTGTATTTTCACATAATTGCAATAAATAATCTGAAAGTGGAACTAAGAAAACAATTTAATAAAAAATAATACACTACTTGGGAATAATGTAAAAAGAGAAGTCCAAAACCTACACTGCAAAAATCACAAAACATTGTTGAAACAAAGTAAAGAGCTAAATAAATGGAAAAACATCAGTGTTCATGGGTCAGAAAACTGAACATCATTAAGATGGCAGTACTCTCCAAACTGCTCTACAGATTCAATTCAATCCCTGTGAGAATTCCAGCTGACTTCTTTGTAGATATTGTCAAGCTGATTCTAAAATTCATATAAAACTGTAAGAGACACAGAATAGCCAAAACAACACTAAGAAAAGAACAAAGTAGGAGGATTCACACTTTCTGAATTCAAAATTTACTACAAAGCAACGGTAATCAAGACAACGTGGTACTAGCACAAAAACAGACATACAGATCAATAGAATAGAAATGAGTGCCTAGAAGTAAACCCATACAGTTGTCATCAATTGACTTTTGACAGTGGCACCAAAACCAACTGGGAAAGAATAGCCTTTTCAACAAATGAAGCAAGACAACTAGCTAGTCATATGCAAAAGAATGAAATTGAACCCTTACCTCATACCGTATACAAAAACAAACTCAAGGCAGATGGATGAAAGAGCTAAAACTGTAAAATTCTTAGAAGAAAACACAGGTATAAACATTCACAGCCTTGGATTGGCAAAGCATTTTTAAATATGACACCAAAAGCATGAACAACAAAATAAAAAATAGATACACTGGGCTTCTTCAAAACAAAGAACTGTTGTGCTTCAAAGGATACCATTAAAAAATTGAAACTGTGGAACCGGATAAAATATTTGCAAATTACATATCTGATAAAGAACTTATGTCTAGAGTATATAAAGAATGCTTACAACTTAGTAATAAAAAGGACAGTTAACCCAATTTAAAAATAGGCAAAGGCTCTGAATAGACATTTCTTTAAGCAAGAAATACAAATGGAAAATATACAAAAATACACAAAAAGACACTTGACATTATTAGCTATCAGGGAGATTCATATCAAAACTGTAATGAGACAACAAGTTATACGCAGTAAGATGTTGAGAATCTAAAAGTCAGATAATAACAAGTGTTGACAGATAAACTGGAACCCTCATACCTTGCTGGTAAGAATCTAAATTGGTGCAGCCACTTTGGAAAAATAGTCCAGGTCTAACAGTTCCTCAAGTAATTAAACATAGAGTTACCATGTGACCCAGCAATTTTACTCATTTTACTTTTTTGGATACCCAAAAAAGAAATGAAAAAAAAATATATGTCTACACAAAAGCATGTGCACAAATGTTTATAGCATCATGATTTATAATAGCCAAATGAGTTATAGCCATATAATGAAATATTATTCAGTCATAAAAAGGAATGAAGGACTGATACATGCTACAACATGGATGAAACTTAAAAACATGATGCTAAATGAAAGAAGCCAGTTACCAAAGGCCTCATGTTGTATGATTTCATTCATACAAAGGTCCAGAACAGAGAAAGCCACAGAGGCTATAAGTGGATCAATGGTTGCAGAGGGCTGACGACGGGGAGTGGTGATGGGGTAAGAGTGATGGCTACATGATATGGCATTTCTTTTTGAGGTAATGAAAATGTTTAAAATCAATGGTGGCACATTTCTGTTAATATACCAAAAACCATTGAATTGTACACTCTAAATGGTGACTTGTACAGTATGTGAATGATATCACAATAAAGTTGTTTTTTAAAATGGTTAACTTTTAAGCCTGATGAGAAACAAGATATTCACATAGTCCCCAAGTACCACCTCATGAGATACTTATTAATTAGAAAAAATAAACAGCACTTTCCAGTAGAGAAACCTGGCAGGCAACCACCTTAATCAAGCAATGAGTTAACACCAACCAGCAATGCGCAAATCTCCTGATACGAGGTATTGAGAAGGACATAACATGGCTTCCGTGGTATTCTGGACAACACTGTGCAACCTAATCTAACTACGAGAAACATCAGACAAACCAGAACAGGGGACATTCGGCAAAATAGCAGGCCTAGACTCGTCAAAAATGTCCGATTCAAGAAAGAAAAAGAAAGACTGCAGAACTCTTCCAGATTAAAACTAAAACGAAATGCAACCCATGATCCCAGATTGAATCTGGGACCAAAACCAAAAAAAAAAAAAAACATTTGTTTTTCATTTGCTATAAAGAACATTACGAGGACAATTGTTGAAATTTCTATACGGGATGAGGATAAAATAATAATAGTATCACACTGATGTTAATTTCCTGATTTTGATATTTGCACTGTGGTTATGTATAAAAGATGGTTATGTACAAGAATGTCCTTGGTCTTAAGAAATATACAGTGAGCTATTTAGAGGTAAGAAGCCTCATGTCTTCAATGTATTCTCAAATGTTTCAAAGGAAAGTTAAAACGTTACATATATGCACCATTTCATAGATACACACACATACAGAGAGAGAGAATAATTAAGTATATATAGTGAAATGGGAACAACTATGAAATCTGGCAAATGATATAGAAATGGTACTTGCACGTTTTAAAAGACTTTTCAACTTTCTGAAATTGTTTCAAATAAAAATTTTAATTAAAAAAAGCATGCTTGCAGTACAATGTTATTTATATAAAGTTCTACAGCAGATGAATGAAAATTATCCTCATCTATATACACATGCAGCAAAGGTGTAGAAGCATTCGTGACAGTGGTTACCTCTGGGGAGGATGGGGCCAGGTACGCAATAACTTGTGTTTTATTTCTCAAGCTGGTGGCGGGTATGAGGCTATCCATTTTACTGTTATTTATCTTTTTGCATATCTAGAATATTGCAGAATAACATTTTAAATTTAAAAACCCACTCCCCACCCCTCACCCCACCATCCTCCTTTCCACCAACTGCAGGACGGCAATGGGCGGCGAGTTCCCACGCGTTCCTGGACGCATTTCAACCGCACTGAGAAACTCTCCCTGAACACAGGCGGGGTTCCCTGGAGAAGAGGACCAAGGGCAGGGCATGCCCATGGCTGCCTCGGGTGGGAGGGAAGAATTCTTCTAGGCGGCGGCTGGTGCTTTGGGGAAGGACAGGGGAGGGGGCCGTGCACCAGGCACAGGACCCCAGAGGCAGATGACTTCCCAGCCCCTAGGCTCGGGTGCCCGTGTCCGGGATACCGTACAGGGTCCCCGCAGCTCCTTGCAGAAGCAAGGGGCAGTCCCAGGGAGGCTGAGCAGCAGGCACCCTCCCTGAAGCACGGCTGACGCCACCACCTCGCGTGGACTGAGGAACAAAAGAAGTGGCCTCTGCCTGGTTCGCTGTTACCCTCTGCTTGGAACTGATGCCCCGCTGAGCACAGCTTGCCTCCCACAGTCAGGCAGGAGGAGGCCTCTCCAGGCAGAAAGCCCAGAGGGCGGAGGGGTTGGGGGCGGAGGGGCGGGGCAGCGGGCTCCAACCTGAATCCCAGGCCTGCGCTGTCCTCTGAACAGGGGTTGGGGGACATCAGTAAACAAGGAACCTTCCCTCCTTCAGCAAAGATGGAGACAATACCCACCATGTGCCTTGCAGACCTCAAGGCACTTAGCAGAGAGAAGTGGAGGAAAAAGACAAAACCCTCTGCCCTCCTAGGAGGCGGCTGGAGAGAGACAATAAAGAAAACAAGCCAGCCAGCACCCAGTACGTCAACTGGGACTAGGAGCTTTGGAGAAGAAAAAGGTCGGGAATAGGGAGAAGAACTGGCGCCTGGGGGGCCGTGCGCTCCTGCCCGCGCGCTCCGGGCCTGCAGGGACCTCCCCCAGCCTCACTACAGAACGGGAGCAGGGGTGAGCAGGCATCTGTTCCAAGCCAGAGGCCCAGGGTCAGGCAAATCCTGGCCAGAAAGGAGACTTTCAGCAAAGACTTGAAGGAACGAGGAAAGCTATATCGGGAGAGATGGGCCCGAGCAGAGCCACAGCAAGGAGAGGTCCCTGAGGTGGAAGCTGGCTCGCCTCTTAGCAGAGCCTCAAAGAAGCCAGCCTGGCCAAGGGGGTAAGAGTGATGGAGTGACCCTCTGGAAATGAGATCAAAGAGGTATTGGGGGTTATTCAGGGTGATGACGGGAGCACCCAGGACTGCTGAGACATGGAAGGAGGACATTCCTGACACCTTCTGAAGTGCAGCAGCAACCATGGTCCCCGGGAGTCATCAGGGCACACACAGGTCACACCCACCTTTGCAAGCAGAGGCCTCATGTGCCACTTGCACTGAGTGATTCCAGGAGAGTCAGGGTCAGGGCCTGTGAGAGGTGATGGCGCATTGCGGGGGGGTGGGGGGTGGGGGCGTGGTGGTGGTGGCAGTGGGCGGGGTGTACCTAAGCTGCAAACTGGTGAGGCCGCCTCCATGCCCCCAAATGCAAGGTCCCCACGGACATCCTGGCTCTGTTAGGTGCGCTGAGCAGGGCCTGGGGAAGTTCACGCACTTGAATGAGGCACAATTCAACCTTTTAGGCAAGAGGAAAGGCAAGGGCAGAAACTGGACTCCTGGGTTTGGGTCTCCCCTACATCCTAGAACTTACTGAGAAGATAGGGCTTCCCTGCTGTTGACTGGAATGTTCCCAGTGTCCTGAAAAGGGGCATGACCTGGATTTGAAGACCACTCTAGGGTGATTTCCACCCTCATGGAGTCTGTCTTCTCAACTATGAAATGGAGTAGAAAAATGCCCCAGTGGTTGGGACGCTTCAGTGAAATGAGTAGATGGACAAGCAAGTGGATAATGGGTTGGGAGGCAATACTTAGAGGGTCCTTCCCTTCCTCTCTCCCCACCTCTCCCAAGAACATCCCACATTCAACTTCCTAAAAAAGAGAACAGTAGTCCCCCAGGTCACAGAGAGCTGTGAGCCACCAGCTCCTTAGGAAATGATGCTACATCCTGGTCACGAGAAACGTCCACGTCTAACAGAACAGACATCTCCCAAACCCCGTGTGGGCAGCTGAGAGAGCATCTCCTGGGCCTTGGAAACTCCCTGAACTCCTTCCTGCATCCAGCTCTGGCCACAGGTCTTGCCCATCCGGGACAATGAGCTGTCTCCTCCCTCTGGCCAAGTCTAGCTGGTGCCTCAGGACCCCTTGTTTTGCCTCCACCTCCCTGAAGCAATTTCAGCATCTCCTGGCCACTGGTCATTCTATCCTCACATCTGGCACACACGCGGGGCTTCAGCATTCTCAGAGGGTGTCACAGCTTCATTTTCCTATGAAATGTACACTTCTGGAGTGCAAGGACCACAGTGATATTCTATTTCTCTGCATTTTCCAAGGCACATGGCACAATGCTGGATGACCCGTGTGTATGTAATAGTACTTGAGAAGTTGAAGATGACAAAATATATATGCATTAAAATTTTTTAATTAGAAAAAAATGACTAACATTAGAGCATGAAAATTCTGCCTTGTGTACCAAATTTGAACTCCTTCTAGAAACACTTTTTTGTTACAGACTTTGCAAGGAACCAAGCAATTAATGCCTTTTCATTAAACTGAGTACTGAAACTGGAATATTAAAATTGCCATTCAGCGGAATGCACATGTAATGCTGCAAGTCTCCTGGTGAATAATTCCTGGTTATAACGACATGCTGTGGACTTCAATCTTACTCCAAGACATGAGAAAAGACAGCTAAATCAACTTTGTCCATTTAAATATCATTTTAAGATATCTAGAACCCATCTCTTTATTGCTCAACAACTCTTAGCAATTTCTTTTGCCCTCATTTATTTCTGGCTCCCAAGGGAATCCTGTCTGATTTATTGGAAATTAGTTCTTACGGCTAGTAAATGCTTTAAACTGTTTTCATATAAATCACCCCAAAAATCTGTTAGTGCACTGAAGTCCGTTCAGAGTGATTTCCTCCAGCCACGCCTAGCTCCACCACACCCTCTCTCCTGCTAACTGGCATGTCGCATCACCAGTCAGGGGCTCCATGGGAGCAGGCAAACAGATCTCTAAGAATGTATGTTTTCTTCACACATACTGTATCAGTCTGTTCTCACACTGCTATAAAGAACTACCTGAGACTGGGTAGTTTATGAAGAAAATAGGTTTTGTTAACTCACAGTTCTGCAGGCTTCACTGACTGGGAGGCCTCAAGAAACTTACAGTCATGGCAGAAGGCAATGGGAGGCAAAGGCATCTTAGCACCGTGCAGCAGGAGAGAGAGCGCTAAGGGGGAGTGCCACACGCTTTTAAACCACCAGTTCTCCTGAGAATTCATTCACTATCACGTGAACAGCACGGGGGAATCGTCCCCCACGATCCAAATTCAATATGAGATTCGGGTGGGGACACAAACCCAACCGGTATCACACACTCTTTTTTTTTTGTTTGTTTGTTTTTTTTGAGATGAGGTCTCTCTCTGTTGCCCAGTCTGGAGTGCAGTGGCGCGATCTCTGCTCTCTGCAACTCCCGCCTCCTGGTTCAAGCAATTCTCCCGCCTCAGCCTCCCAAGAGCTGCGATTATAGGCATTTGCCACCACACCCGGCTAATTTTTGTATTTTCAGTAGAGTTGGGGTTTCACCATGCTGGCCAGGCTGGTCTCGAACTCCTGACCTCAGGTGATCTGCCCGCCTTGGCCTCCCAGTGTCAGCCACTGCACCCAGCCCACACCCTCTCTTAATCAGACCCCTTTATTCTTCTGCTGTGGCCAATGACTGTCTAAATAGAAGCACTCACAAGCCAACCTCCTCATGGGGTCAGAATGGTCTCAGGAACAGTGTGGGCACCCAGGTGAAGGTGAGTGCACCATGTGTGGCAGGAAGAGTGTCACAGTGCCAACCACTGTGGCCTGCTGGTATCCACCTGCATCAGCCAGGACGGATGAGGCCATGATGCAGTAACAGGAAAGCTCTCCTTCCTGCTTCTGTCCCATGGTCACTACGGGCAGCTGGGGGACCTGCCGCCCCTCACACCACTTGGCCACCAAGCCCAGGGAAGCTCAGCTCTGCACGTGCTTCCAAAGAGCCAGGGCAAGCAGAGAATGTGGATAACAACACTCAGACTCCGACTATCTGTGCCATGAGGTCGCACCCACTTGCATTTCACGGGCCAGGGTACACGACTTGGTCACCCCAAACATCCAAAGGTGTGAGGAAGTGGAAGCTGCCATCTGCCTGCAAGGTGGGTGGCACAAATGTCCATCAAGCTGCCAGCCCTTCTTTTGCATGTGCTGGGCAACTGCAAACCTCGCCGGCTGCTGGGCTGGATCAGTCGGTGCTTATTTGTGTGTTTGGCTGTTTTCACCATAAAACCAGAAACCTTCTACCTAGCCGGCAGGCATCTTCCTACTCTGAAAAGTTTGACAATTTACCGTTTTAGCCCAAGAGATGCTCCATGTACTCTTTATAGGAATCAATCTCAAAAACAAATGATTGTTATCTAGATAACTGCTAGGAACAGAAAGAGCTCTTCAAATTGACAAAGGAGAAGGAGGGAGGGAGGGAGGGAGAGAGGAGGGCCTTGCAGGCATAAGTGGAAAATAAGAATCACAGGATTCTAAGCCTCTTAGCAGAAAAGAAGAGGCAAATATTTCTCTTAGCCTCAAGCTGCTTCTGGAGCACAGGGAAGGAGGGTCAGACTGGGGGCTGCACGGCCCTCTCCTCTCCTTACTCAGCTCTAGGCAGAAGAAATATTTCAAGTCCTCTTCCTTGGCCTCTCCCTTTCAGCTTTCCACAAATAAAGGGCTATTTTCAGGAGAAATCTCCAAGTACTGCTGTAAAACAGCAGGATATAATGCTCGCCACAATAACAAATGTATGTAAAAGATCATCTGTAGAAATCATTTTTAAGTGAGATATCCTTCAAAGGCAAAAATGATCTATATTCCAAAAGACAGTGCTCATATATCTTTTGGAGAAACGATTGGACCTCATTCAGTGATTTAAAGAACAGCACCATAAAAAAAATGATTCCACGTACAAATATTTAAATATGGTTTATTATACTCAATACCTGTCCAAATATATCCTCCGTATAGATCTTTTCCAGCTGCACTCAAAGCTGTGGACTCTAAGAATACCAGGAAGTATTAAAAAAACAGTAGCTAGAAAACTTTGCCATGTCTTCGGAAGACAGAGCTGTTTTTAAAACCAGCGTACCAAAAAAGTATCTATATTTTGGCCAGATAGGAGGATAGCAGGGGATTGTAAAGGGAAGGAATTTAGTAAAAATGTTTTTGTTTTACGTCATGCTTCTAAAGGCCACATTTCACAGGCTGAAAATACTTCATATGATCAGCTACAATTCTCCTTTTTAATATGCATCCTTTAAATTTAGGTCACACACCTACATGTGTATCTGTATAAAATGCTTCTGTTCATATGTATCTGTCTACATATCAGTGAGGTGCGGTGATGAAGGCATGAAAGATAGTGAATACAATATAGGTTACCATTGTTCCACTGCTGTCATCAAGAGCCTTGTCATTTAGGCCTTGGAGATGGTAGGAGACATTAATGGAAATCCGACAGCTAGCCACAGCTTCGGGCCCTCAGCCTCTTCTGTAAAATCCACCTGAACATCTAAAGGGACGCCCAGGGAGGAGAATCTTCCAAACCTCATAGTCTCTTTCCATCGGGTTCTTACAGAATTCTAGACATCCAAAGTGTTCGCATTCTATCAAGTGGGATCACACTCAGAAAAGCCATTGCCTGGGTTCTCCACATTTGGGACCAGACCGTCTGTGTGTGGCCCAAGCTTCCACCCCCTTCTGTGGGTGGGCACACACGAGGGGGAGAACTCCGTCTCCCTGTGTCCTTCACCTCCCTGGCAATGTCCCTTTTTCCACTATCCCCTCCCCTCCCCTCATGTTTCTGATGACAGCAGGTAAGTGCCACTGAACTTTCGCTGTTCAGTCATCAGAAACATCGGACACAATTGGGCTGCAGTCACCTGTTGAAGTACCATCAATATCAGAAGGCATTTGGCATTCATGGGAGACTTGGGACTCAGAAACTGACACTAGTGAGCAAATGACTTTTTTATTTTTTTGAGACAGAGTCTTACTGTGTTGCCCAGGCTGGAGTGCAGTGGTGCGATCTTGGCTCACTGCAGTCTCCACCTCCTGGTTCAAGAAATTTTCCCTGTCTCAAGCTCCCGAGTAGCTGGGATTACAGGTGCCCGCCACCACACCCAGCTAATTTTTGTATTTTTTAGTAGAGATGGGGTTTTGCCATGTTGCCTAGGCTGGTCTCGAACTCCTGACCTCAGGTGATCCTCCTGCCTCTGCCTCCCAAAGTGCTGGGATTACAGGCGTAAGCTGCCATGCCCAGCCCAAATGACTGTTTTTAAAGGACCAGCACAAGACACTCGTCTCCTCTAAGTTTCGATGCCTGTGGGGTTAGTGGCCTAGGATAAGCCCCCGCCCAGTGCTGCCTGGCCACAAGCTCTCTGCATAATGAAGCTAAGGAGTGACTCTGCAGAGACCTTTAGAGCATGACTTAGAACCTCAGCCTAAAGCTTGCCTGAGACAACAGATCATCCTCCAGTTCTCCTTCTCCCTCTTCCCTCTGGTGACTCTGCAGTCACTCCTCACTCCTGGGTTCAGATCCTAACCCTGTCACTGACTCACAGTATAACTTACATAATCCCACTAGGTGCGCTCCTTCATCTGTAAAATGGAAGTCAGACATCTTACCTTGCAGGGTTGTGAGGGGGCTGTGATGCCCAGCACACAGCACGCACTCAGGGGCTGGGCCCGACCCCCATCATCACTGCTTCTGCAGGTGGCACCCGGCTCAATGGCTAGCAGCGGCCACAAGCATAGAGAGTTCCATCCAAGTTGCCTCCGGACTGAAATTCTATATCTAACTCAAAAATTCCCAGATTTGACCTCCCAGGCCCTCCTGGTAGAAAGGAGGGCCTGGGAGGTCAAATCTGGGAATTTTTGAGTTAGATATAGAATTTCCAGGATTTCCACCACTGGGCTAACAGGCCTCAGTTCCTCCTTACTTTGGGATTGCCAGTAAAGTACTGATCTGTTCCCTCTGCCCTGCCCCTCCGCAGCTGCCAGTGATGAATCAAGTGGTGCTATCCCAAGCGCCATGGCCCTCCACCAGGTCAGACGCCATAGAGCACCAAGTCAGCTGAGGAGCTTGTCAAACCTTGGCCCCAATGTACAGAAAGATGCAGAGGAAGAGGCTGGCTGCTACCACGCAGGCGACATCAGTGTCAGAGTCTCACAGACCTGATCCTGGAGTCCCAACCAGAAGAGCCAAAGAGCCAGCAGCAAGGCAGCAGAGAAGACAGACAAATGCATCTTGACATGTGATTATCCAAATAATGCATCTCAGATGTGTCCAAAAGCTCCTAGCAAAAGATGCCACTATTCCCCCACCAGCCCTAGCCCCCAGCAAGCTAATGGAAGGAGATATCCAGAGCGCCAGCCCATTTCCCAGATGGGATGTTGAGGCACAGAGAGAGGAACGTGTGTCTAGTGACACAGTGAGTTCCCAGGGTTCTCAGAAAGTGAGCCCAGATCCCTGGATGCCCAGCTGTTCTGCATTAGCCTTCTCGCTGCAGGGAGGGGACGTTCTTGGAGAAATAATGCAGGGCCTAATGTCTCTCCAGGAAGCTTATTTCTGGGGGCTGCAAACGAGCAGTGCAGAAACCGTCGATGACAAAGCGTTTCCTCCCCTTCCTCTGCATTTGTTACGGTGCTGTGTGCTCATCCCTCACGCCTCGCAGCTGTACCAGATGTGGAGAAAATTACATGTTCCCTGAAACTTAATGACCAAATTTAAAGCAATTTTGAACTAATCAAGATTCTGTTAAGCTGATTTTATTAATTTAACAGTTTTAAGAGTTTAACAAAATGATGCACTTAGAAATCTTTGTTGTGAAATCTGTTCATTTAGGTGTAAAAAAGATGGTGCCACCCAAGAGAGCTGATTCAAAGAAAAGGATGATTTGTAAAGTAACTAATCAACGCTTCTCGAAAATGCAACACTATTGATAACACGGTGCAAGGTGGCATACCATACCCGCCACTTAGGCTTCTAGGAGCAATTTATGCATGGTGCATGTGCAGAGGCAAATCAATAGAATGCCTATATCCAGAATTAGAATTCAACAGCAACTTCAGAATAATCTATGAAGTCTCCATTCATATCTAGGATTCAGAACAAAGCTATGGGGTGTCCTACCCAGTAATTCTCTTTATTTAAAATAGAAACACGACATCATTTATTTCTGATAGAGACTGATGACAAACTCCTGGCACTCTTCCCATGCCCAAGAGCTCTTATAATCAGAGCTGTGTTCAAATAAAGCCAAACAAACAAACAAAATGCCAGACCCTAATGGTCCTTGAATCTTACAAACACAGCCTCCACTACCTCAATATGAAAAAATAAATAAAACAGAAGTTAAAATCCATGTTCTAAAAAATTACCAGTGTACCTGTCTGGAAAAAAGAAGAAGTCTCACCATTAAAGAACTAAATATACACCACTCACTAGCTGTGTGATTTCAGGTGGGTAACTTCACCCCTCTGAGCTTATTTCCTTATGTGTAAAACATGGATAACCTCCTCCATAGTGTAGTTTTCTGCGATAAATAGGTTATTTCAAGTGCTTAGAATGGAGTCTGCCTCCCACTAAGCATTAGAATAATGCATTACCATTACGTGCCCCTAAAACATGTATGGCCCCATGATTGAGGATGCGTGTTTTATGACTTGCACATTGGGCTTACTATATTTGTCTTTTCTTTCTATTTTTTAAATTACAAAAGTAATACACTTCTTGTTAAAAAAAGAAACGGCACTCAAACAGTTGGAAGCACAAGTAAAAATTGAAATTCCCCTCCTCTACTCACCTCAGTCTCTTTTTCAGAAGTAATCACAGTCAACCACCTCGCCTGTTTTTCCAGAGCTTTCTGTGTGTGTTTGAAAAAGTTATATGCACATTTATATTATGTCATGATTATTTTGTACACATATAAGAATCATTACATACAGTACATCATTATATGTTACATGTAATATACACATGTATTACACATACAGATATATATGTAGACATATCTATTCACATGTGTAGTTTTTAATGTGCTCTTTTATGGCTTGATTTTTTAATTTTTTGTTTCCATAGGTTTTGGGGGAACAGGTGGTATTTGGTTACATAAATTCTTTGGTGGTGAGATTTTGGTGTACCCATCTCCCAAGTAGTATACATTGAACCCAACTTGCAGTCTTTTATCCCTCACCCCCTTCTCACCCTTTCCCCCGAGTCCCCAAAGTCCACTGTGTCATTATTATGCATTTGCATCCTCAAAGCTTAGCTTCCACTCATCAGTGAGAACATACGATGTTTGGTTTTCCACTCCTGAGTTACTTCACTTAGAATAATAGTCTCCAATCCCCTCCAGGTTACTGCAAATGCCATTAATTCATTCCTTTTTATGGCTGAGTAGTGTTCCAACATATATATAAAGATATATGTAGATATATATATATGAGTGGAAATATATATACACACATATGTGTGTGTGCATATATATGTGCATATACATAATATATATGCATACACCACAGTTTCTTTATCCACTCGTTGACTGACGGGCATTTGGGTTGGTTCCACCTTTTTGCATTTGCTAATTGTGCTGCTATAAACATGAGTGTGCAAGTTTTCACACAATGACTTCTTTTCCTCTGGATAGATACTCAGCAGTGGGAGTGCTGGATCAAATGGTAGTCCTACTTTTAGTTCTCTGAGGACTCTCTACACTGCTTTCCATAGTGGTTGTACTAGTTTACATTCCCACCAGCAGTGTGGACATCTTCCCTTTTCACTGCATCCATGCCAACATCTTTTTTTAAAATTATTATTATTTTGATTATGGCCATTCTTGGAGGAGGAGGGTGGTATCACAGTGTGGCTTTGATTTACATTTCCTTGGTCATTAGTGATGTTGAGCACTTTTTCATATGTTTGTTGGCCGTTTCTATATATTCTTTTGAGAACTATCTATTCATGTCCTTAGCCCACTTTTGATGTGATTATTTCTTTTTCTTGCTACTGGTTGAGTTCATTGTAGTTTCTGGATATTTACATGTGTAGTTTTTAATGTGCTCTTGTATGGCTTCATTTTTTTCACTTAGCAATATGTCATGGACCTCACTCAATGCCAGCATTTACAGATGTAATTCATTCTTGTTCATTGCTGCATGGTATTTCCCAATCTCTGTGTGGCACACATTATTTAACCTTGCTTTTATTGATGGACATTTAGGCTTTCTCCAGTGTTCTCCTGTTAAAAACTACACTGAAAGTATTTTGTGTACAATTTTGTGCACAGGCAACAATAATTAAGTGAGGCTGAAGGAGAGCATGAAGTCAAAGAGAGGATAGGATTCAGAATAGAGAACAGATGGCAGCTTCGTATATTACCTGTTCATAAAAATGTGAAGCTTAAAGTGTAATGGTTTGATGTCACTTTACACTTACTAGTGTGGCTATCATTAAAAAACAAGTGTTGGTGAGGATGTGGAAAAACTGCAACCCTTGTGCCTTGCTGGTGGGAATGTAAGATGGTGTTGCTGCTATGGAAAATGGTAAAATAGTTCCTCCAAAAATTAAACATAAAGTTACCACATGGTCCACTATTGGATATACACCCCAAAGAACTTAAATCAGGGAACTCAACAAATATTTGTACACCTATGTTAATGCAGGATTGTTCGCAATAGCCAAAAGGTAGAGAACAACTCAGATTTCCATTAACAGATGAACAGCTAAACAAAATATGGAATACAGTGGAATATTACTCAGCCTTAAAAAGGAAGGATATACTGATACCTGCTACAACATGGGTTAACCCTGAAGACAACATGCTAAGTGAAATAAGTCTGACACAAAAGGACAAATACTGCATGACTGCACTTGAATGAGGTCCCTGGAGTAGTCACATTCATAGAGAAAGAAAGTGTAACGATGGTTACCAGGGTTGTGGGAGAGGGAAGGAGTTACTGTTTAATGGGTACAGAGTTTCAGTTTGGAAAGTCAAAAAAGTTCTGCAGATGGGTAGTAGTTATGGTCAAACAACAATGTGAACATACTTAATGTCACTGAATGGTACACCGGAAAATGGTTAAAGTGGTAAATGTTATGTCAGGTACATTTCACCACAATTTCCTTTTAAAAGTGTGACGGTTTGTTTGGGGCCCTGATATGGTTAGGCTTTGTGTCCCCACCCAAATCTCATCTTGAATTGTAATCCTCAGGTGTTGAGGGAGAGACTGGTGGGAGGTGATTGGATCATGGGGTTGGTTGCCTGCATGCTGTTCTCTGGATAGGGAGTTCTCACGAGATCTGATGGCTTTAAAAGTGTTTGGTAGTTCCTTTCTTGCTCACTTCTCTCTCCTGCCACCTTGTCTTGGTATTTCTTTATAGCAGTGTGAGAACAGACTAATACAGAGTCCATCCCAATGTTCCTGCATCAAAAGAGCTGTCTCCAAGAAGGAGCTCCCAAAAAGCTCTATCAAAATAATTGCATGCAAACACAGGCCTGGCCTCAAGCCAGGTCCCAGTCTAATGGGCTGGAGGGGGAAAGGGTGGGTAAACAAATCATCGGTGAAAATGAAAATGCAAAAATAATGAGTATGCGCTTTTCTGAAATCCAGAGGGCAGGTGAACCGATGTACCTCTTATTCTCTATAATTTCATGTATGTTAAAAATATTATAAATGTTTTTTAAAATACATCTTTTAAACCAGAAATTACCATGAAACTTCATTCAGGAAGTCTAGAATGCTTAAGTTCCCAGCTGTTTAGATTTTATAATCCAGTATTTAAAAATTTAATGGGGAGACAAATATAGGACTGACAACTTTTTATTTTGCTAAGTGAGGACGTTAAAAAAAATTGCCATCTGTTTTCAATATAATTTCATAAAAGAATGTGTATTTTATGTTAAAAAATGAGCTCAGGCATAAAAGTAGTTCTTCCCAAGAAAGAGCAGTTGGCAGTCCTTCCCAATGAGTATCAGACACCACCACTGTCTTCATTTTTCATATTTTGCTGTAAACCAGTTAAAACTCTGCAGGCTGGCACTGGTCAGGATTCTTGAGTTCGGGACTGCTTCCCGAGCCCATATTCCTCTCTACAAGCCTGCAGTCATTTTCAATCTTGGTCAAATGCCCCAGCGCCCACCCTGCCCTGTGCCCCGGCCACTCTCTCATACTCTCAGGACAGTGACAAGCAGGGCTTCACTGTCCATCCTATACTCCCCCCATCACAGGTGAGCACCTCCAGCCCTTTTCCCAGATCATGTGAGCACTGACTTCCCAGGGAGACTCTGAATCACCCCTTACTAGGAAGACCCACCAGAACACCTGAATTACATCCCACTAGGAAGACTGAATTCCAACCCACCACTCGCCAGGAAAACTCCTGAACTGCACCTCACCAGGAAATATGTATCTACTTGTGCACGTTTCTCTATACTGCTACCGTGGTGCATATTTCTCTCCCCTAAACTACAGCATTCATTCCCTGTGGAGCTGGCTTATTGCAAGGAATAGTGCCTGGCACATGATTTTCAATAAATGATGTTAATGAGTGAATATATTAAATAATGAATGAATAAAACTCATTCAAAAGTAGGCCTAAGAAGAAGGTACCGCCCCCCAAAAAAATGAAACTTGAATGACTGCCAACTTGCAGTCACATAGCAGGTGGGTGTCAGGGCTAATGGGAACCCAAGTCACCAAATTCTCAGCTCGGCAAATTCTCCTGCCATGAAGGAGGCTGCCATCTATCATCCCCCAATAAGAAAGGGACATCTCCAACAGGTCAACTCAGAGCCAGCAACAAGCCATCACTCCTGAGCATCAAAGCTATCGTTTCTTTCATGATTCCTATGTCCAGGTCCCAGTACTAGCTGGGTATTATCTCATTTAATCCTTAACACTACTAAGAAGGATATTATACCATCCCACTTTTTAATAGATTTTTATTCTGAAACACAAGACACAGAAAATTGGCAAAAATAGTACAAGTAGGCCAGGTGGGGTGGCTCACGCCTGTAATCCCAGCACTTTGGGAGGCCGAGGTGGGCAGATCACGAGGTCAGGAGATCGAGATCATCCTGGCCAACATGGTGAAACCCCATCTCTACTAAAAATACAAAAAAATTAGCTGGGCGTGGTGGCACACGCCTGTAGTCCCAGCTACTAAGGAGGCTGAGGCCGAAGAACTGCTTGAACTCAGGAGGCGGAGACTGCAGTGAGTCGAGATCACACCACTGCACTCCAGCCTGGGCAACAGTGCAGGACTCCATCTCAAAAAAAAAAAAAAATAGTACAAGTAATTTTTGTATATCCTTCACCCAGATTTCCCAAATGTTGACATCTCATTTGCTTTCTTTACTCTTCAGTCTCTCTCTCACACTCTCCCTCTCTCCCTACAGACACGCACACAAATATATCCCCACATACACATTGTTTTCTGAACTGTTTCAGAGCAAGACAAAGCCACAATGCCCCTTTACCTCTTCACTGTGTATTTCTTAAAAATCAGAACATTAACATTGACATAAAACATATCTAATCCACAGACCTTCAAATTTCACCAAGTGTCCTATCATGCCCTTGAGAGCCAAAGAAAAGAACACAAACTCGCCTGGTCTGGGATCGGATCCAGCATGACGCAAACATCCAGTTTTTGTGCCTCTTTAGTTTTCTTTAATCTGGAACTGTTCTTTCATGACCTTGACATTTTTCTTAGAGTAAAGGCCAATTATTTTGTAGCCATCACTCAGTTTGGGTTTGTCTAATGTTTCCTCATAATTAGATTCAGGTTGTACATTTTGGGCAGGAGTATCACAGAAACGATGGCACGGCCTCCCTGTTTCAAGCCAGAGCCACAGCTATCTATTTGTCTGAGTATTCATGGTGTCTTTTGATCACTTGATTCAGGTAGTATCTGCTATATTTCTTCATTGTAAAATTGTAACTCCCCCTTTGAAATTAGTAAGAATTTTGTGGGGAGATGTGTTGGGACCATGTAAATTCCTTCTGCATTGTCAATCTACTATAAGAAACACTATTCCTTCTTTTCCACTTATTTATGTTAATTTTGATGCTCAGTTATTACAGATCTGACCAGCAGGTGCCTGGCTCTGTGTTTTTCTTTTCCTTTTTTCTTTTGCGACAGAGTTTTGCTCTTGTTGCCCAGGCTAGAGTGCAATGGCGTGATCTCGGCTCACTGCAGCCTCCACCTCCTGGGTTCAAGCGAATTCTCCTGCCTCAGCCTCCTGAGTAGCTGGGGTTATAGGTGCCCATCACCATGCCCAGCTAATTTTTTTGTATTATTAGTAAAGTCGGGGTTTCACCTGTTGGTCAGGCTGGTCTTGAACTCCTGACCTCAGGTGATTCACCCGCCTCAGCCTCCCAAAGTGCTGGGATTACAGGCGTGAGCTGCTGCGCCCAGCAGGTCTGTGTGTTTTACCACATCTCCCTGAGTGTGTGAGCTCTTACTTTCTGGTCCAAATTTTTCTAGGCTCATTTGTACTGTCTCTGCCCTAACCCTAGAATTAACCATATTGCCCTGCTACCATTTAGTGAAGTTATTTAGGAAAAAAGATCAGGGTGCTACGTTTACTACTGAGACATCATTGCTTCTAAGCTATCTTAGCAGACAGCTACATTAATACATGCATTTATTTCTAGAACTCTGGGTAGGTATGTGTTCATACCGATACCTCAAACTCCAACCCAACACCACAGGACTAATTCTAGCCTTCTACCTTCCCATATGTGTAACTCCCTTCACTGATTTAGGGGAAAAAATGGCTCCCATTACTCACAATATATTTACATCTTTCTTCAATCTTGAACATAAATCATTTCAGAACTGCTAATCCACATCACTTCAAAAAACAAACCCTACTAGAGTAGTCCTATATATGTTTTTTACAGTTGTTTTCTCTTATTAGCCTGGTGGTATATGGTCAAAATACAGAGCCCGAAAGTTGCTTGGAGAGCTCCCCCAACTTTCCACATGGCTCTGTATCCATTTGAAATACAGCTGCTTTCATTTGTTTCTGTTTTTATTCCACATTAGGCTTCATCTCTAGCCCTCGATGCTTTTTGTTTTGTGGTTTGAAATACTGACAAGATGATTAATGTCAAAAGCATACAAACAGATACACTCAGAGAAGTCTCACTCTCTGACTCCTGTCTCCTCCCCATCCTCCCATCCTTCAATCCTGCTCCCAACAACTCCATCAGTAATCAATCTCATTAGATGCTAACTCTCCTTTCCTATATTTCTTTCTTACTCAACAACACAGATATGTGTATATTTTCTTATTTTACTTTAATTTTTTTCATTTTTCATTTTTGTGGGTACATAGTAGGTATATATACATGGGGTACACAAGATATTCTGATACGGGCATGCAATGCGTAATAATTACAACAGGATAAATGGAGTCTCCCTCACCTGAAGCATTTATCATTGGTGTTACAAACAATCCAATTATACTCTTTTAGTTACTTCTAAATTGCAATTAAATTATTATAGACTATAGACACCCTACTGTGTTAGCAAATACTACGTCTCATTCATTCTTTCTAACTATTTTTTTTGTGCCCATTAACCATCCCTGCTGCCCCCATTACCCTTCCCAGCTTCTGGTAATCATCCTTCTTCTCTCGATCTCCATGCATTCAATTGTTTTGAGTTCCCAAGAATAAGCAAGAACATGAAGAGTTTGTCTTTCTGTGCCTGGTTTATTTCACTTAACACAATGGCCTCCAGTTCCATCCACGTTTTTTGCTGCAAAGGAGAGGATCTCACTCTTCTTATGGCTGAATAGTATACCACTGTGTAGGTGCACCATGTTTTCTTTATCCAGTTGGTAGACACTTAGGTTGCTTCCAAATCTTGGCTATTGTGGATAAATTTATTTTACTTTTTTAAATATACAACAGTGGCATAATAAAGATGTTCTTTTAACCTCTCTGTTTAGGGACAATTTTCATATCATAAATTTACTCACTATAGGTATACAGTCTGACGAGTTTGAAGAAAGCAAACAGTGCGCAACTCTCACCAGCATTACACCAAGAACTGTCACGCTCACCTGCCTTCACTCCCTACTCCCACCCACAGATGCTCTTTTGCACTCTGCCTTTGTCACATACCAGTATATCCTGGGATACAACCCATGCCAGTTCATAGAAACCTTCCTCTTTCTTTTTCACAGTTGCATAGTACTCCACTGTGCCAGGTACTGTGTATTATGCAACAGTTATTCAACCACCCCACCATGTTTGGACATTCAGGCTCTTCCCAGTATTTTGGAATTGCAAGTAATGCTGCAGTGAATAACCTTGTGCGTGGGTATTTTCATACTTTTGAGGTATATCTTCAAGAGTGAATCCCCAGAGGTGGGATTTCTGGGTCAAAATGTACATCTACAGGCAGTTATGATAGATATTGCTGATACATATGGTTTGAATATTTGTCCCCTCCAAATCTCATGTTGAAATGTGGTCCTCAAGTTGCAGTTGGGGCCTTGTGGGAGTTCTTTGGGTCATTGGGACGGATCCCTCATAAAAGGCTTGGCCCCTCTCTTCAGTAATGGATTCACAGGAGAGCTGGTTGTTAAAAGGTAAATGGCGCCTCCTCCTCTCTCTCTTGCTCCTCCTCTCGCTATGGAACACGCCAGTTCCCCTTCCCTTCTGCCATGATTAAAAGGTCTTACCAGAAGCAGATGCTGATACCATGCTTCTCGTACAGCCTCCAGAACTGTGAGCCAAATCACACCTCTTTCCTTTATAAATTAGCCAACATTAAGTATTCCTTTATGGCAATGCAAAGCAGACAAACACAATTGCCACGCTTCCCTTCAAAAGGGTTATACCCATTTGTGGTCCTCCAGCAACCTGTGGGATTGCTCATCTCCTCACACCCTAGCTTTTTCATGTTTGCCAATCTGACAGATTAAAAATGACAGCCCAAAGCCATTTCCATTTCTCTAATTATGAGTGAAGTTGAACAACTTTTCATTTGCTTAAAGGCCATTTGTATATCCTTGATGTGAATTCTCTTTCATGTCCTGTGCCCATTTTTTCTATCAGGTATCCCTTCCTCAATGTTAACAGTTCTTTACATATCGGGGATATTAACTCTTCTGATATATGCTGCAAATACTTTCTCCTACAATGTCATTTGCATTTGGACTGGGCTTATGGTGGCCTTTTTCTTTTCTTTTTTGCCACATCAAAAGTGTTTAGTTTTTGTAATCAACCTTTCCAGTCTTTTCTTTAACTACATCTGGATTTTGAGTCACTGTTAGAAAACCTTTTCCTACACCCACGTTAGGTAAAAACTCACTCATGTTTTCTTCTAGTGCTTTTTTTTTTTTTTTTCTGAGATGGGATTTCACACTTTCACCCATGCTGGAGTGCATTAGCAAGATCACGGCTCACTGCAGCCTCAAACTCCCCAGGCTCAGGTGATCCTCCCACCTGAGTTTTTGTATTTTTAGTAGAGATGGCATTTTGCCATGTTGCCCAGGCTAGTCTTGAACTCCTGGGCTCAAGCTATTCTCCTGCCTTGGCCTCCCAAAGTGCTAGGATTACAGGCATGAGCCACTGTGCCCAGCCACTTCTAGTACTTTCATGATTTCACCTTTTATATTTAGATCTCAATCCATTTGGAATTTATTCTTGTATATACTGGATGGAATGCACTGATTTTATCTTCTTCCAAAGGCTGCCTGGTCATCCTGGCACCATGGATTGAAAAGGTAATCTCTGCTACAGTGATTTGTGACACCACCTTTGTCATATACTAAATTTCCATAAGTTCTTGCGTATATTTCAAGACTTTCTATTCAATTCTACTGCTATTTTGAATATTCATGCATCAATTTCACCAGACTGTTTTGATTATAGAGGCTTTATAGTTCGTTTTAATGTTTTGTAGAGCTATTCCTCCCAGTAGTTCTTAATTTTCAGGGTTAGTGTGGTTACTGCATATTTGTTTTTTCATATGAACTTAAGTTTATCAGTTGTCTAGCTCCATAAAAAAACTTACTGATATTTTCACTGGGATTGTGTTAAATTCATCAATTAAACTTGGGACAAACTGTCTTTTTTATGATGTTAAATCAACCCATCCAAGATCAAGGGATGTCTTTCTATTTGTTCAAGACTACTTTCACATCTTTCAGAAGAGCTTAAAAATATTTATCAAGGCTTTGCCCACATCTTTCTTAATTTATTCCTAAATATCTTATTTTCTTTGTTGCTATTGTATCCTCACACTGGTTCTTATTTATGTATAAGAAAGCTAATAAATTCGGTATGTTAACTTTTTCCTGCTAGCATAAGGACTTCTTTCATTGTTTAATTTACTTTTATCATTGATTCTCTAAGGTTGTCCCAGTATACTATCATATAATGTGAAAATCGAGATAGTTCTGGCTCTTCTTTTCTAATATCCATGCCAGGATTTCTCATACCTAATTGCTAATACCTCCAGCACAACTGTGGGATAGTAGTAGACATAATGAGTACCCTTGCCTTGATCCTGGTCTTATAGTGGAAATGCTTCTAGCATTTTACCATCAACAAGCACCTGACTTTCAGATTCAAATATTTTATCAGGTTAAAAAAGCATCTATTTATTCCTGTTTTCTTCAAGGATATATCAGAAATCTGTATTGAATTTTTTCAAAGGCTTTTCAATATTGACAGAAATAATCATGATTTTTTTCCTAGATCTATTAATATGTCATATTAATAGATTTCCTCATGTTGAACCGACCTTGCATTCCTGGGGAAAAGACACCATTTGGTCACGGTGCATTGATTTCTTATTGTGGTATTGGTTGGTTTATGAATAATTTGTCACTTTCACTTCAATATTTATAAGATTATAAGTGATATTGTTCTGTAATTTCATTTTTGTACTTGCCTTTTCAGATTCAGGTGTCAAAGTGTACTTACTTTCAAGAAAGACTTAAAACACATTCTTTTATTTTCAGTTCTCTAAAGCAATTAATAAAGAATGGAGAATATCTGGTCTTTGAAAGTTTGAACCAGGTGTGGTGGCTCACATTTGTAATCCCAGTACTTTGGGAGGCCAAGACAGCTGGATTGCTTGAGCTCCATGTTCAAGACAAGCATGGGCAACACGGTGAATCCCTGTCTCTATAAAAAATACAAAAATTAGCCAACTGTGGTGCCACACACTTGTGGTCCACCTACTTAGGAGGCTGAGGTAGGAGGATGGCTTAAGCCTGGGAGATGGAGGCTGCAGTGAGCCATGATTAAACCACTGCACTTCAGCCTGGGTGACAGAGTGAGACCCTATCTCAAAAAAAAAAAAGGGGGGGGTCTGGTGATGTTTTGGGGTAGTTTCTTCAGGATTTTTTCTAGATCTTTTATGGAAATTGGTTTATTTAAGCTTTAAGCTTCCTAGAGCAAATTGGTAAGTAAAACTTTCATATTACTTTTATAGAGGTTTACAAAATAATCTCTTTTTTTTTTTTGAGACGGAGTTTCACTCTTGTTAACCACGCTGTAGTGCAATGGCACGATCTTGGCTTACTGCAACTTTGCCTCTTGAGTTCAAGCATTTCTCCTGCCTCAGCCTCCCAAATAGCTGGGATTACAGGAACGTGACACCATGCCCAGCTAATTTTTGTAGTTTTAGTAGAGACGGGGTTTCACCATGTTGACCAGACTGGTCTCAAACTCCTGACGTCGGTGATCCACCCACCTCGGCTTCCCAAAGTGCTAGGATTACAGATGTGAGCCATTGCACCTAGCCTAATCTCATAAAAATTTCTTCTTTGTCAACAGTTAGGTCTCTTTTGTCATTTATTTCATATATTTATGCTTTCTCTCCATTTTTTATGCTAGCAAGTGTTTCATTCATTTTTAAATATTTTAAAAATCCATATTTAGGGATTGCCAATCAGTTCTACTGTTCTTTCATTCTCTACCTTATTATTTTCTGCTTTTATCCTTACTATTCTTTCTTATGCTTTCTTTTGATTTACCTTGTGCTTCTTTACCTAGCTTTTTGGGCTAAGAACTTAGTTCACTTATTTTCTTTTTCTTTTTCTTTTTTTTTTTTGAGACGGAGTTTCACTCTTGTTGCCCAGGCTGGAATCCAATGGTGTGATCCTGGCTCACCACAACTTCTGCCTCCCTGGTTCAAGCAATTCTCCTGCTTCAGCCTCCCGAGTAGCTGGGACTACAGGCACACACCACTACACCCAGCTATTTTTTGTATTTTTAGTAGAGACGGGGTTTCACCATGTTGACCAGGATGGTCTTGATCTTTTGACCTTGTGATCCGCCCGCCTCGGCATCCCAAAGTGCTGGGATTACAGGCATGAGTCACCACGCCTGGCCTCATTTTTGTATTTTTATTAAAAGTGTTTAGGGATGTGAATTTCCCTCTGATCGCTGCTTTAAATGTATCTTCTGTTAGGTAGCGTTTTCATTATGATTATTTACTAACTTTTAGCTTGCCTTCCCCGTTTCTTCTAAGACTGAATAGATTGCTTTTTATTTCTAGACGATAGGGTCTTTTCATTTTTTGCCTTTGTTAATAATGTCCAGTTTTAGTGCACTGTGGTTAGAAAGTATTGTTTATAATATTTCTACCTTATAGAACTAACTGAAATCTTCTTTGTGTTCTAATATATAACTTTTTGTAAATGTTCCATGTACACCTGAGAAAAAGGCATATTCTATATTATTGTGGCATAAATGTATACATATATATAAAGATATCTATACATATTTTCATAATACCCACCTTCTTGATTCTATTGTTATGTTTCTTACCACTTGATCTGCCTTGTGCTGAATGTGGTACAATAAATTTTTCCATGATTAGTGTGTTTTCTCTGCATCTCCTGGTTTCTTTCACAGTTCCTGCTTTATAAAGGTAGGTTCCTGTGTTATTTCATGCATAGACGCTCATGACTGATCTATAACTCTTTTCAGTTGTTATTAGCAGCCATTTTTCTGAGTGAAGTCATTGAGCACCTGATGTGGGCAAGGCACAACCCATATCATCACTTGTCCTTCCATGTATTTGGAAGCAGTGGCCATAGAGGGGCACAGAGATGCTTCACCTTGGTCATGAAGACACCCTGGGATGCTGGTACGGGTGCTCCTCACTTAGGGCACCAATCATGCCAGAAAGTATTCATGAATCCTGGGCTGTTCCCTGGTTCACGCGGCCAGCATCCTGGACAGCTCCTCCACAGCCACTGCCAAGCCACCTGCTGTGGCTGAGAATGGATGCTTCCAATTCAATCGTGTTTTGTAAAGATTAACAGAACAGAAAACGAAGGAAATCCCTGAGGTTGTGGCTTCTTGATATCATGTGGTGTTCGGCTGAATTATGGCAGACTTCTTACAAAGGAGTCTGAGGAGGGCTTCATTCTCCTGAACAGCTACAGGGAGCTCTCTGCAGCCTGGCTACTCCACAAGCACCCTTCTCCCTTTGGCTTTTTACGGAATCCCCACCCTACCCATTCCGGGAGAGAGTTCCTTCTGCAGGATCAAGACAGAGAGGCATCTTCTCTGGGCATAGAAAATGTTTTGGAACCAAAGCCCTCAGCCCTTGGCTAAGAGTCAAGCCAGGATGTAAATGCAAAGAAAACCAGTTAGACTTCATTGATTAGTGAACCTGGGGTTAATCAACAGGCTGGGGGAGGGGTGTGGCTTAGTTCAACACCATTAACACATGCTCCCTCCCTGCCCCAACACAGAGCCGAAGATGTCAGGTAGAATTTGCCAGCCTAATTACAAACACTGAGCCTTCATTTGGTAGGCAATTAATAGTCACTAGAAATATAAATCAGGGCAGGGACAAACGGGGGATAACTGTTCACAAACCCTTTAAAAGAGCCTTTTAAAAATACTGGCAGAGATAGAGTATGGTGGGGAGAAACAGTTAGGGATTTCTCCTGTGGCCCCACACTCTGCACCAGTTCTGGTAGCCCTGGGCGCAGACAGAGGAACAAAAGGAACAGACTTCCTTGTTCTTTTAAGTGTTCAAGCCTTTTCCTCAGGAGGGACTTCTCAGGAAGAGAGGCAGGTCACTGTGTGGGAGGGGCCTTGGCATGTGAGGAGGGGGGCTTTGATGTGTTGAAATAGGTCTCTGTGTGTGGGAAGGCGCCTCCCTGTGTGGGGAGGAGCCTCAGTGTGTGGGAGGAGCCTCAGTGTGTGGAAAGGGGCTCAGTGTGTGGGAGGAGCCTGTGTGTGGGAGGAGCCTCAGTGTGTGGGAAGGGGCTCAGTGTGTGGGAGGAGCCTGTGTGTGGGAGGAGCCTCAGTGTGTGGGAAGGGGCTCAGTGTGTGGGAGGAGCCTGTGTGTGGGAGGAGCCTCAGTGTGTGGGGAGGAGCCTCAGTGTGTGGGAAGGGGCTCAGAGTGTGGGAGGAGCCTATGTGTGGGAGGAGCCTCAGCGTGTGGGAAGGGGCTCAGTGTGTGGGAGTTTTGATGTGTTGAAGGAGGCCTCAGTGTGTGAGAAGTACCTCAATGTGTGGGAGGGGCTTCAGTATGTGGGAGTCTCAGGGTGTGGGAGGGGCCTCTGTATTGGAAGAATTCCATGCATTGGAGATCGCAGTGTGTGGGAAGGGCCTCAGTGTGTTGGGGACTTCAGTGTATGGGAGGGGCCTCTGTGTGGGAGAAACTTCCGTGTATGAGAGGGACTTCAGTGGAAGAGTTTTCTGTGGGGGGAGGAGCATTGGTATATGGACAGGGCTTTGATGCGTTAGAAGAAGCCTCAGTGTGTGGAAGGTACCTCGATGTGTGGGACCAGCTTCAGTGGGCGGGCAAAGCATCTGTGTGGGAAAGGGGCCTCAGTGTGTGGGAGGGAAATTGGTGTGTGGGAGGGGCCTCACTGTGTAGGGAAAAGCCTTGGCATGTGGGAGGGGCTTTGATGTGTTGGAGGGTCCTCAGTATATAGGCGCCTCGACATGTGGGAGGGGCTTCAGTGTGTGGACCGAGCCTCCGTGTGGGGAAGGGGCCTCAGTGTGTGAGAGGGGGGCTTCGTGTATGGGAGGGGCCTGTGTGGGGAGGAGCCTTGACATGTGGGAGGGGCCTCAGTATATAAGAATCTTGGTGTGTGGGAGGGGCTTCAGTGTGTGGGAGGGGCCTCTGTGGGAAGGAGCCTTGGTGTGTAGGAGGGGCCTTGTGGGGGGGAGGGTCGTGGTCTATTGCCCTTGTGACTCACTCCTACCCAGTGGAAAGTGGCATAAATGATGCATGCCACTTCCAGGCCTAGTCCATAACAATCTCTCCTGTGAACACCAGTCAGACAGCCTGCCCAAGATGGCACAGCCAGGGGGTGACCTGACTGTTGCTACAATTCACAGTCATCACTTTACTGACTCCCAATTCATCTACTCTTGCAAAAATGTCTTGATTAAATATGCTATGGAAGGATCCAGAGTAGAAACCATGAGTGCTCCTATGCCCTCAGGGGCTGTCTATCCCAATGGCTAACCCAGGCCAACCAGGAAAAAGCGCTAATGAGCTGGAGAATCAGAAGCAGATGGAGCTGGAGCTAGTGTCTAGACTCAAAGAGCAGCTGGACTTTAGCATCTGTAGGCCCCTGACTCCGAGGCCTGAGGATACCCTATGAACCACCCTGTGTGCTCACTACAGAAGTCTTCCAGAACATAAGAGCACTGTTCCCTTGGAAAAGGTCCCTCCCTCTGCATAGAGAGCAAAGCGGAAGGAACTAGCAGCCTGCCTCTCCCTCAGCCTCCCAGGGCTTTTGGCTCCCACAGAGCTCAGAATGCCTTGAGTTTGGAATCTTCTTCCCTTTAGTTTCACCTTCACACTGCTCCTCCTGCTCGGACAGAGAGCGCTAGCTGCGGTGACAAGTGCAGCTCACTTTAAGAGAGTCCCTGCTGCAAAACTGATGTGACAAAATGCAGCAGGGGCAGCTCATCGCATTACAAAAGATTCCATTGTTTTAACATGAACCAAGAGGCATCTACCCGCTCCATCCCCATTACCAAACAGGAGGAATCTGAGGTCGGAATAGCCCAAGTGAGGTGCAGGTCCCCAAGGCCAGGTGGTGGGAGCTGCAGCAGCTCCATGCTGCCCTCCCTCAGGGGAGCAGCTTTCCTGACCCACTTCAGAGTTTGCCTAGAGATGATTTGGAAAAGTGTGGGGGACCACTGACAAGATCAATGACAATGAAAACGGCTTATTTGTGAAGTTACAGTGTAAATCGGCAGGAAAGAACCTTTCTGAAACCCACAGAGCTTCAGGCAAAGCCTGTCAGTCCAGGACCTGCAAATACCTGGGGGCTGAAAGGACATGCGTGCCTGTGCACCTGCTCCGCTCAGCTGAGGACTGCCTAGACGGGAGAGGAGAAGACCTGGCCAGGGACAGGGCTTTGCAGTGTTTGACGGACTGAGGGTTTGACCCCAGCGGACACCCCACTTCAAGCAGCCGGGGTTGCTGCAGGATTTGGACCTGGGGTTTAACAGTGCAGTCGCCTGCCCCTTCCCAGCCTGCACACCACCCCACCGCCCCACGCAACTCCTGCACTCAACCATTGTAAAGGAAAGCACAATTTGGAAAGGCTGGGATTCTGCGCTTTAATTCTGCTTATGGCTTCATACAACACATACAGCATTTGGTGGGGTGCCTTTCTGCTGAAGGTATGAACATTTTAATGGAATTGTGTTATCATGTGAGCGTGTGGCCAACTGTTCAAACAAGATACTCTATCTGGCTTTCTTGAAGAGACAAGCAGGTTGTAGTAGAACAGAAAACAGAACAGTAATTCCAGTATCAGACATTGTTGCATGGAAAAATATTATGTTATTGACACGTACCTGTCTCCATCACAGGGTCCATGGCATTAAAACTGCCAGCTGCACTGTGGCCAGATGTCAATGACCCTGTCTATTGTCCTTCCCAGAGTGTCCATTGGGACAAGAGGCAACACCTGGACACCTGAGAAGTGCCAGCATCTAAATGTGTGCTTGGGCACATGGGCCAGAGTGCCTGACCTTCCCACTCCTGCACTCTGCCTTACACACATGCACACACACACACACACACACACACCCCAGAATGTGCCAAGATAACTTACAACATTTGTTTCTACATTTCTAATTTTCTAAATTATTTTCAAACATAGTTTACAAAAGAATTGCTCCCTAATCCTAAGGAAAGGCACGATGGTGGATCCGGATGCCAGGTCATTCTCTTCTCTCTTAGACACACAGCAGGGAAAAACTGTCCACCCCAGACCCACAAGCCGCTGCCTGACGAGGACTGAGAGGGCACCTCTGCCTCGCCTGGGCTGGGCACCAAGGATGCCCAGCTCCTCCCACCTCCCTAGAAAGAGCTCTAACTCCTCTCAGCTCCCAGGCCCCCCAGGGCCACCAGCCTCCTGCTCATCACAGCCTCTCGTTACTGGAAGCTGAGCTCTGCACAACCAGGTCTTAGGTTCTTTCTGCACTCGCCCTAAGTGCAGCTCTCGTGGCGACCCCTCAGAAATGGTCCCCTCAGAAATGGCGCCCTCAGCCTCTACTCCTGGTCTGTGAGGAGGGAACGTGCTCTCAGTCCCCGAATCGCAGCTTCACCCCTTCTGGAATCTTCCAGTCACGCAAGAGCTGTTTCAGTTACCTCTTCTCTCATCCAAGGCACTTGTAAACAGTGACTTTTTGAAAAAGAGCCTTGTGTATTTTTATGTTCCCAAGATTTATAGAAATAATTAAGAAATTTGATTACAATTCCATTGTGGCTGTTTACTTGGAGAACAAACCTTTTTTTGTGAACACTTCCTCACTCTGACTAATGCACTCGAGTTTCTTTTTATTTTTCAAGCATAAATTTTCCTTGTTGATAGTACTATGTATAGCGGTTGCAGCTGGGGCTGTTTGTACTAAGTTTCTAATCTAATAAGTTCTGCAGAAGAATAATACAACCATTTTCCCGGCCTGACAGAGCTGCTCTTCAGGGAATATAAGCCCCAGAGAGCTTTCTTTGCACTGCTCCTGGTTGAGCCATTTTTCCTCGGGGAGAGGGAGGTGGGAGGTGAGGAGAGAAGCGGAGGGGCTCTCACGTGGACTGATTAGAGGGCTCGACAGTCACAATGACAAGGAAAGGTACCCAGGTATCTTGAAGGGCAGGGGTGGGGGAACCTTGGTGTCGAAGGTAACCCATGGTAAAGGCTGGGCCCTCTGGGTTACACGAAGTTTCATTGGTAACTGCTGGGTCCTGTTGAGTCCCTCTGGGTCCCCTGGGTTCCACTTGGCCCTTCCAGGTTCTGCTAATTTCTGCTGGGGTCCAGTCCACTGGGCCATGCTGAGGTTTTGCAGGAAGGAAAGTCGACTGTCACCTCCCTCCTTGCACCTCCCACCCCACACCAAGCAAGGGATCATGTAAAGAAGTTTAGAAAGAAATAATTTTAAAAAATAAACAAACTCTGGGCCAGGTGCAGTGGCTCACACCTGTATTCCCTGCACTTTGGGAGGCTGAGGCAGGTGGATCATCTGAGGTCAGGAGTTCAAGACCAGCCTGGCCAACGTGATGAAACCCCATCTCTACTAAAAATACAAAATTAGCTGGGTGTGGTGGCACATGCCTGTAATCCCAGCTACTCAGGAGGCTGAGACAGAAGAGTCGCTTGAACTCGGGAGGCAGACGTTGCAATGAGCCAAGATTACACTGTTGTACTCCAGCCTGGGCGACAAGAGTAAAACTCAGTCTCAAAAAAAAAAACATAAATAAATAAACTGTGTATTCCCACACTTCCACAAAGATTTAAGAAGGGAGCAGCGTTCATGGAGCCTCTGCCACGGCCAAGCCCTGAGCTATGCTCTGCCTTCTCCTGTTCACTTAAGATCACAACTCCACCATGGGGGATTATCATGCCCAGTTTAGGACGATGTGCCTGAGGCCAGAGGATTGGGAAGCTGTCAAGCTAGGATTCAAGCACAGACATAGTGACCCTCAAGAGGACAGAGGGCAGCCAGAGGCTCTTTCTGTCTCTCCCGAGGAAGGCACAGCTGAAGGGACAGGAGGGACGCAGCTGCTGTTGCTTCGGAGCCTCACCCCTGCGCCTCCCGCACAGCCCGTCCCCAGCTACACTCCGGTACAGGATGGATGGACACAGCCAGCCCATCCTCCCTGAGGCACCAGGGAGGGATCTAATTTTAGCTCCCAGAGCCTAAAATTGCTGGTGCAGAAGATCATTAAACACTTGGCTGCTCCCAGACCTCGGGGATAGCAGACAGAGAGTCTGCAAAGTCCCACCACAAGAGGAGATAGTGCGTTTGCGTCACTGCCCCTCATGCTTCACCCTCCACGGCCCTGGGGACGCCAGCCGTCACGAGCGTGGTCCCAGCAAGCAAACGTCCTTCTTGCTGCTGAGTCCAGTGTCCTCCTGTCTCCCCAGGGAAAGCCTGGCAAGAATGAAAACATCAGGCTGGCTGGGAGGTGCAGCTGCCCGGTGAGACTGTTGTTTAAAGATCACAGAGAGTCCCCAGGCTGAGTGTCCCTCATCAGATGCATGGGCAGAAATTTAGGCTTTCTGTGCTAAGTTGCTCCATGCCCCACCCCCTTTGCTGACCACCAAGACCATTCCAAGGCCCGTCACGCTGTTGTTCATGCTCCCCACACCTTTACCTCCCTAGAAGCTCTTCTGGATTAAGAAGTCATCAGGAACCCGGTGCGGTGGCTCACGCCTATAATCCCAGCATTTTAGGAGCCCAAGGTGGGCAGATCACTTGAGGTCAGGAGTCCAAGACCAGCCTAGCCAACATGGTAAAACCACATCTCTACTAAAAATATAGACATTAGCCGGGCATGGTGGTGGGCGCCTGTAATCCCAGCTACTCAGGAGGCTGAGGAAGGAGAATTTGAGCTCAGGAGGCAGAGGTTGTGGTGAGCTGAGATCACGCCACTACACTCCAGCCTTGGTGACAGAGCAAGACTACATCTCAAAAAAAAAAAAAAAGTCACAGGAGAAGATCCCCACCTCCACCGCTGGATACCTGTCCCATGACAGAAAAAGCAAAATGTTGAATGATGGGGCTGAGTGAGAAAAAAAAAATGGAACAGGGATGGGAAACTACCCAAATAGTAATCAGCAGAAGAATGGATAAACAAAACGTGGTCCATCTGCACCACAGACTATTATTCCACCATGAAGAGGAACGAAGCACTGACACATGATACAACGTGGATGAACCTCGGGAACTGCATGCAGAGTGAGGGACGCCAGTCACAAAAGGTCATATATTGTATGATTCCATTTCTATGAAACACCCAGAACAGGCAAATCCATGGAGACAGAAGGCAGCTGAGTGCCTGCCAGGAGCTGTGGGAGGGGCAACAGGGAGAGACTGCCTGGGCCATGGGTACAGAGTTTCACCTGGGGAAGATGAGAGCCCTTTGGAATTAGGTAGCGGTGGTAGCACAACGTTGTGAATGTGGTAAATGCCACTGAATTGTATACTTTAAAATGGTTAATTTTATGTTATCTGAAATTTCATCTCAGTTTTTAAAATTTTAAGGGATGGATTTGATTGGGAGCAGGGGAGAATAATTCATAGAAAAGAGTCCCTTAAGAGCAGAAACTATTTCAGTCCAATAAATACTTGTTGACCACTTGGTCCGTGCCGGCCCTGTGATACTGGAGGAGGCAGAAGCGGACACAAATAATCGTAATAGGAGGTAACCTTTGAGCAGAGCTGGAAAGAGAAACAGTTCACCAGGTGAACAAGCGGCAGAGAAAAGGGAGAGGTGAAAGGCATTCTGCACAGGGGAACAGCTCGAGCAAAGCCAGAGTCCTAAATGTGTGCAGCCATGACTCCAAACTAAGGCAATTGAACATACTCTCAACAGCTCACTGCTGATGGAAATGACAGATGTGAGTCCAGCCTTTCTTGAAATGGCCACTTGACAAATGGAACAAGGAACAAGCTGCATTTTCCTCCCATTCCAGGAGAACAGGTTGAAAACAAATTTCTCAAGAAGTGAAGTAGTCAAAGAAGGAAAGCTCTAAAGGGAAGACCAGGAGAAACTAACAAATCCACCATCAAAAGGGGAGATTTTTAGGAGACTTTCCTCAGTATAGGTCAAACTAAAACTAAAATCAGGAAAATCTGAATGACTCGATTAACAAACTTGATCCAATCTGACAAATACTTACAACATGGCACCCACAAAATGGAAAATATTCTGTGTTTCATATTTGCTGGAACCAATACTGGGTCTCAAAAATTCAAAAGTGCTAGCATCATATAAATCATACAGTCCAAATAACAATGAAGTTAACTAGAAGTCAAAACTTAAATTAGAAATCAGTAACAAAAAGATCCCAGAAAAATGCCTATATATTTGGAAA
This sequence comes from Cacajao melanocephalus, assembly GCA_963573385.1. NCBI lineage: Eukaryota > Metazoa > Chordata > Mammalia > Primates > Pitheciidae > Cacajao > Cacajao melanocephalus. The sequence goes on along the minus strand of CAUYLG010056811.1, from coordinate 57,343 downwards.
TTAAGAAATGCATTTTAGACTTGGAACCGATGCAAATGCCCATCAATGATAGACTGGATAAAGAAAATGTGGCACATATACACCATGGAATACTATGCAGCCATAAAAAAGAATGTATTCATGTCCTTGGCAGGGACATGGATGAAGCTGGAAACCATCACTCTCAGCAAATTAACACTGGAACAGAAAACCAAACACCACATGTTCTCACTCATAAGTGGGTGTTGAACAATGAAACACATGAACACAGGGAGGGGAACATCACATACCGGGGCCTGTCGGGGGATGGGGGGCAAGAGGAGGAAGAGCATTAGGACAACTACCTAATGCATGTGGAGCTTAAAACCTAGAGATGGGTTGATAGATGCAGCAAACCACCATGGCACATGTATACCTAGATAACAAACCTGCACATTCTACATATGTATCCCAGAACTTAAAGTAAAATTTAAAAAAAGAAATCCATTGTAAACAACTGGAAAAAGAAATCATAATGGACGTTAAAAAAGATTGTGAACTGAAGGATAATCAAAATGCTGCATGTTAAAACACGTGGAATGTATGCTAAAACACATTTAGAAAGGAACTGTTTATTCAAATGCTCATATAGAAAAAAGGGAAAACTAAACATTAATGAACCATCCTCCTGCTTAGGAAATTAGAAAAAGCAACATAGAATAAACTCAAAGAATGTAGAAAGTAGGAAAACAGCAGAAAAATGGAATTCACAAAACAGAAAACAAATCTAAAATATATATAAACAGCAATGTCAAAAGTTGCTTCTTTGAAAAGAACCATACAGTTGACAAATTCTGATTTAAAAAGACAACATTGGGAGTGAAAAGAACATAACTGAGAAGCTTCAAAGATTAAAAAATTATTGAGAGGATATATGACCATATCATGACAATAAGTTAGAAGATTAGGCCAGGTGCAGTGGCTCACGCCTGTAATCCCAGCACTTTGGGAGGCCAAGGGGAGATCACTTGAGTTCAGGAGTTCAAGACCAGCCTGGCCAACATGGTGAAACCCCATCTCTACTGAAAATACAAAAATCAGCTGAACGTGGTGGTACACACCTATAGTCCCAGTTACTTAGGAGGCTGAGGCATGAGATTCACTTGAACCTGTGAGGTGCAGGTTGCTGTGAGTTGAGATCTGAAATCACACCACTGCACTCCAGCCTAGCATGAGCAAGACTCCATTTAAAAAAAAAAAAAAAAAAAAAAGCTTAAATGAAATGAAATTGACAAATTGCAAGAAAATAAACTTATCTAAACCATCTTAAGAAAATACAAAAACCTGGATATTCTCGTAAACACACACACACAAAAGAAGCAGTAGATAAAAATTACCAGGTCCAGATGATAGTACCATTTAAATAGTTCTAATTAAATATTCAGGTAATAATCCAAATCATCATCCTACACAAATTATTCCACAGCATAATTATTCCATGGCCTCAAACTCATGTTTGACGTTATGTCTGACAAGAATATAATGAGAAAAGAAATGTAGAAGTGACTATAAATCATGAACATACACACAAAACTCCTAAACAAAATCACAGAAAACCAAATCCAGTAATGCCTAAAAATGACAATACACCATGAACAAGTTGGGTTTATCCTGGGATTACAGTTAGATTAATAATAGAAAATAAATAAATATCATTCATAATGTTAACAGATTATAGAAGAAAAAGTATATGATCATTCTTAATAGCTGACATTGAAAGCATTCAATAATATTAAACATCCAGTTGTGATTTTAAAAATTCTTAGCAAACTAAAATAGAAGAAAACTTCCTTGATCTAATAAAGAGTTTATACTATACCAACCAACAAATAAAACCCCTATAGCAAATATTACTATTAACCATGAAACATTAGAAGAATCTCCTTTAGAATCAGACACGAGACAACAGTTCCTACTATTAACATTTCTACTCAACTACAAGTGATACTAGGACTTCTCGCTCTAGTTCTTATTCTCTGTACTAGAACTTCAAATTTATTTCTTGTCCTTGCATTACTGTGCAGATTAGAACTTCTAGTACAATTGCCAGACACAGTGGCTCACGCCTGTAATCCCAGCACTTTGGGAGGTCAAGGCAGGTGGATCACCTGAGGTCAGGAGTTTGAGACCAGCCTGGCCAACATGGTGAAACCTCGTCTCTACCAAAAATACAGAAAGTTAGCCGGGTGTGGTAGTGTACACCTGTAATCTCAGCTACTAGGGAGGGTGAGGTGGGAGAACAGCTTGAACCTGGGAGGCAGAGGTTGCAGTGAGCTGAGATCGTGCCATTGCACTCCAGCCTGGGTGACAGAGCAAGACTTTGTCTCAAAAAAGCAAACAAACAAAAAGAACTTCTAATGCAATAGAAGTTCTGATCTGCACAGTAATGCAATAAAATCTATCAGGGTTGAGAATGAAGAAAGAACTCTCGATATTCATTGAGAGTGCGAATCATCTATGTAGAATTCAAAGAATCTAGAGGTAAAGTATTAAATTAAAAAATTCCACAAAAGTACCTGTACATAAAGTCAACAAAGGTAAATTAATTTCTATATAACAGCAACAAACAAAAAATATAATTTTTAAAAATACCACTTATAATTGCAATTTAAGTTTCTAAGAATAAATTCTTAGGGTTTAACCTAAGATAGATCTTCTGTTCAAAGACAGAAACCCAGCTGGGTACAGTGGCTCACACATGTAATCCCAGCACTTTGGGAGGCTGAGATGGGAGGATTGTTTGAGGCCAGGAATTTGAGACCAGCCTGGGCAACATAGTGAGGTCCTGTCTCTAACAAAAAAATTAAAAATTAGCCGGGTATGGTAGCACATGCCTGTAGTCCTAGCTACTCAGGAGGCTGAGGTGGGAGGACCACTTGAGCCTAGGAATTTGAGGCTGCAGTGAGCTATGATCACCCCACTGCATTCTAGCCTGGGTGGCAGGGCAAGACTCTGTCTCTAAAAATAAATTAATTAATTAACCAATTAATTAATTTTAAAAAGAAGACTCAATATCCTAAAAAGGTCAGTTCTTACCACACTGACAGATTTAATGTCATTCCAATCAAAATCTCCCCACAGAAATTTAAGGATTTTGACAAGCTTCTCTTCTGTAATGTTCATAAAACAGTAAAGGCCAAGAATAGGTGAAATGCAGAACATATATATAAAGTGGTAGAAGGGAGGGTAGAATGTGATCAACCACCTATGAAGACTTGTTTCCAAGCTATAGTGAGCTACAGCAATGGAGATGATGATGTGCTGAGACAAGAATAGGCAAACTGATGACTACGGTGAGGGAATAAGGGGCCCAGAAACATAAGACAGGAGTCATTTATGGACAAACCTGACATATGTACATTACTGGGGAAAGGATGAGTCATCCAATAAATGGGACACCTCTTTCCATCATTGAATAAAAGGAGACTTTTCCTACACAAAATGAATTATACATAGATTAAAACTTATATGTGAAAACCAAACCAAACTCCTAAACCATTTAGAAGATAATATTTATGATTGGAATAGAGAAAGATTAAGAAACAAGAACAAGAAGCACTAACATAAAAAATAAGACTAAACTGCATTGGCCAGGTGCAGTGGCTCACGCCTGTAATCTCAGCCCTTTGGGAGGCTGAGACTGCCAAATCACCTGAGGTCAGGAGTTCAAGACCATCCTGGCCAACATGGTGAAACCCCATCTCTACTGAAAAAAATACAAAAATTAGCCAGGTATGGTGGTGCACATCTGTAATCCCAGCTACTCAGGAGGCTGAGGCAGGAGAATTGCTTGAACCCGGGAGGCGGAGGTTGCAGTGAGCCAAGATCACGTCGCTGCACTCCAGCGTGGCCAACAGAGTGAGACTCCATCTCAATTTAAAAAAGCAAAACAAAACAAAACAAAACTGCATCAAAACTAAGAATTTCTATCCACCAAGACACCATTAAGAACACTTTCTTAAAAGTCTCAAAATGAGGAAGATAGTAGTAATGAATAGAGCAAATTCAAGATCAGGGTCTAGAAAATATTAAGAATCCCAGCAAATCAATCAATAACTAAAAGACAGACAATCCAATAGCAAGAAAACGGGCAAGGAAAAGAATGGGCAATTCACAGAAGAAACCCAAATGGCTGGTAACACTCTATGAGAAGAAGCTCAACCTCACTGTAGCAAGAGAAGTAGGAATTAAGACAAAGTCCGTGATGGGAACGTGAAGAAGTGGGAACCACCACACACTCCACCTGTAGTTGGGACCATAAATCAATACAGTCATCTTGGCGAGCAATGACAATTGCTGAAGGTATATGTACTCTACCACCAAACAGTTCCCCTTTTAGGCATATGAGAGTGTCTAAGCAAACACACACACCCCTTAGAGAAACACTAGCACATAAATGTGAATGCAATAGAATTCTATATAGCAGTTAAAATCAGTGAACCAGGAATATATGTATTTCTTATTATGCTATATATGTAAGCTACATAATACCTGTCATATACACACACCCCTATCTTTCTCTCTCTCTCCCTCTCTCTCTGTCATCTCTGTCTCTCTGTAAGGATACAACACTTAAGAACAATGCTGCAAGAGAATATGGGATGGTCTCATATAAACTTTTAAAATCAGCAAAATAATGCCATGTATTATCAATAAATATGTGATAAAAGTATTACAAATACCTTTGAATGAAAATATACAACCGGACGTCGTGGCTCACACCTGTAATCCCAGCACTTTGGGAAGCTGAGGTGGGTAGATAACCTGAAGTCAGGAGTTTGAGACCAGCCTGACCGATATGGTGAAACCCCATCTCTACTAAAAATGCAAAAATTAGCTGGGTGTGGTGGTATGCGCCTGTAGTCCCAGCTACTGAGGAGGCTGAGACAGGAGAATTGCTTGAACCGGGGAGGTTGCAGTGAGCCGAGATCACACCACTGCACTCCAGACTGGGTGACAGAGCAAGACTCCATCTCAAAAAAAAAAAAAAAAAAAAAAAATATATATATATATATATATATATATATGTGCATAATGGTGAAAAACATCATCACTGGGACCGGAGGGAAAGAAATTAGGTCACTATTATATGTATACATTATGCTTTTATGCTTTATTCCTTTTTAAGAAATCAAATTAGGCCAGGTGACGTGACTCACACCTGTAATCCCAGCACTTTGGGAGGCTGAGGCAGGCAGACCATCTGAGGTCAGGAGTTCGAGACCAGCCTGACCAACATGGAGAAACCTCATCTCTACTAAAAATACAAAATCAGCCAGGCATGGTGACACATGCCTGTAATCCCAGCTACTTGGGAGGCTGCGGCAGGAGAATTGCTTGAACCCAGGAGGCGGAGGTTGTGGTGAGCTGAGGTCATGCCATTGTACTCCAGCCTGGGTGACAGAGTGAGACTCCATCTCAAAAAAAAGAAAGAAAGAAAAGAAAGAAATCAAATTAAATGGGGCAAAGGGTAAGATTTGATCAAGAAAACTAGGTGGTGGGTAAACAGCTGTGCATTACGTTACACTCTATGCTTGTCTGTAGTTATCAGCTTATGAAGTAATGAATAATCCATTTTAAATGAAGGTCGCCAACCACGCATTTATATGTCGACAACTTTTGTCCATCCAGGGATGATTTTGCAATCTAATCATTTGAAGTGATTTAGCCAACTTCGATTTAGTTTTCTTTTTAAAAATAGATCATTTTTTCTAGCCAGTGATGTCTACGTTATTATCGTCACACTTTCAACATTTTTCAGTTACATTTTATTTAAGCAGCTTTTCCAGACACTTTCTCATAAAGAAAAATGACAATTCGGAAAGGGACAAAGGGACAAGGATTCTAATGCAAGATACTCCTGAAAAGAGTGATACTGTAACAGATGATGTTAGCATTGAAACAGGAAACAAAGAGGGCATAAATATTTGTCTATAACATTCTCTCCGTGATCCAGTGATCACACTGCCCCAAACACATCCACATACAATTAGACAACGCTCTTATCTTAGTTCGATTAATCATCCTTTGTGAAGATGAAACAAACCATACTGGCTGAAATGCTGCAAAAACAAGGAACATATAATTTGAATTTTCAAACGATCTGTCCATTTCTATGTCTCCCTGGCTTTCAAAGCTGCAAATACAAATTCAGCACTTCCTGTGAGATCGGACCGGATGCCTAGCTCTGCATATGACAGGATGGGCCAGTCCCAGGCTCGGGCATAGACCCCAAGACACTGGCTGGTATGTGCTGCAGGGGTGCCACAGCTTTGGAATGAATAAAGTGCCAAGAGGAGTGAGGGGTGCCAGCCCAAACACAGGCCACACTGGCATCCAGCTGCCTGCCCATCAAACCCCTTGCATTCTCTGGAATCCTTGGATTAAATAAATATTTGGCAAAGCACTGTTGGCAAAAATGATAATAAATTCAACTCAATTCCCACCACAAACTGGCAAATTCCTTCAACAACCCAATCCAATCTGTCTGCCTCAACTTCCAAATAGCTGGTAATGGGGCCCGCTGGGGCCTGTGGGATCCCGGCAGCTCTTAGTCAATATCATATGCCTTGTTATTTGCCAAAACTTCTGAGGCAAAATATAGCGTGGACTTGGCTTCTACACTGGAGTCAGCATGAGAAGGAACATGGGGAGCAGGGAGTGGGGAAGCCTCTAATTTTACACGCCCTCCTCCCAGGACCTCAGCTAACTGCTGTCCCGGCATTGTGATGGCATCATGGGAAGAGCTCAGCATTCTCTCATCCATTCAACCAATATTTTTGAGCACATACTAGGCTAGCCTATCTGTGCCAGAAACTGGCGCTACAGCAGGGAACACAAAGATATGCTCTCTATAATACAAAATGTACAGATGTACAGTCTAAAGGGAAGATGACTGCACCAGTAATTATGGTAGAGCTTGATCAGGATGTGACAGGCACTAAGAGCACATAGTGGGAACTCCTGCACAGGCACTGTTCTTCCCTGGCCTGCTCCCCAGCCCTCCCTGAGCCTTCGACCACGTTGCTTTGGGTCCTGCAGAGGATCATGGACGTACTGTTTGTCATCGCCCACCTGCTTTCAGGTCAGGCCCCAGATGAAGCCTGACATTCCCCAAGGACTCCGTCTCTCCTGGCCTCCCCAAATGCCACTTTTTCTCCCGCACCCCAAGTATTACAGAACCTAGACATAAACTGATGTCCTCCTTGTTCCCTGTTACCAATTCCAAAGTCTTTCTCCTGCTTCCTCCTTCAAAACCCCAGTTCCCTGGAAGCTGCTGTCATTCCATAGCACTGCCTGTCCCTCACCTCCCATCACTGCCATCTGTGGACTCCTGGCCACGCTGCCCGCTCTGTTCTGCCAGGCCTGGGTCACTCTCTTCCTCTCCAGTCCCACCCCTGCCACCATTCTGGGTGACCTCAACATCCATGTAATGACCCACCTACCCCCAGCCTTCCGTTCCATTGTCTTCCCCCATCCAGTGACCTTTCCCCCGACCCCAGCCTGGCCACCCACACCTCTGGCCACCAATAACAGCACCATCTCTGAAACCGCCACCGCAAACCTCTTCTCGGGCCAGCATCTGTGGCTCTAGGTCTCCATCACCAGGACTAACACCCAGTCATTCTCTGGCTGAGCAAGACTTCCAACCACACAATTTCTTCACTCCCCATCGCTCCCAGCTCAGCCTCACTATTCTCCCCAGCTGGACTTCAGGGACTGTGGTTACACACTCTTGAAGGCAGAGAGGCTCATCCAGCCTCCTCCACGCCTCACAGATCCTCCTGCCTCCCCACTTGCTGCCTACAGTCTATTTTCCACGGCAGGAGAGAACCAGAACTGCCAAAACCTTCAAAACTAAACTTCTGGTATGAACATAAAATGGTGTAGCCACTTTGGAAAACAGGCTGGCAACTCCTCAAAAGATTGGCCACAGAGTTACCGAATGGCTCAGCAATTCCACCCCGACGTCTATACCCAAGGGAAGGGAAGGCACACAGCCAGAAGCTCATACAGGAAGATTCCCAGAAGCATTATTTGTGTTAGCCAAAAGGAGGAGGCAACCTAAATGTGCATCGACTGATGAGTGGATACATGAAATAGGGTCTTTCCAGGCAGTGAAATATTACTCAGCCATAGGAAGGAACGAAGTACCGATAAGTGCTACAATATGAATAAACCTTGAAAACATGACCCTAAGTTTAAACAGCCAGTTATAAGAGACAACCCACTGTATGATTCATCTTATATAAAATGTCCAGAATACATCAATCTGATAGAGACAGAAAGTAGATTTGTGGCTGTCCTGGGCTGGGGATCTGGGGAAAGGGGGAGTGGCTGCGAATGGGCACCAGGTTTCCTTTGGGAATGAGGAAAACTGATTATGGTTCTAAGACTGACCGTGGCAATGGCTTCACAACTCTGTAAATAGACTAAAAACCATTCATTTGTACTCTTTGAATTGTATAATGTGAAAATTATCTCTCGCTGTGGCACTCCCTTGCTTAAAACCCTCCAGTGGTGTCCGCTGCACCAAAAATAAAATCCTAGCTCCCTACCCTCACCTACAAGACCATGCATGGTCTTCCCCAGTCAGCCATTGGGACCCGACAGCTCCTGCTTTCTCCTGCACCCAGCATACTCCAGAAGCCCTGGTCTTCTTTTTATTCCTCTAACGCATCCAGAAACCCCCCAGCCCAATGGCCTTCTACATGTTCCTCCTGCCGGGGCTGACCTTCCCTCTGATCTTTGCAGGGCTAGTTTCTTCATCTCCTTCAAGTTTGAGTTCAGATGGCATCGGGGAGAGGATCTGAGGTTGCCGACACAGAAAGACAGACACACACGGTAAGCTTGGCATTGCACACCTTGCCCTGTTTTCTTCATTGCCTTCGTACTATTAGAGCCAATCAGATTCACTGCTTACCCCTTACTGCCTTTGTCCAGTGGCTGTCAGCTCTGGGAATGAGACCCTTGCCTCTCCATCAGCACTCCACCCTTGGTGCCTGGATGGGGTGGGCCCTTATATGAGTCCATTTTTGTGCTATTGATAAAGATATATCCAAAACTGTGCAATTTACAAAAGCAAGAGGTTTACTGGACTTACAGTTCCATGTGACCGGGGAGGCCTCTCATCATGGCAGAAGGTGAAAGGCAAGGAGGAGTCTTACATGGATGGCAGCAGGCAAAGAGAGAGCTTGCGCAGGGAAACTCCTGTTTTTTAAACCATCATATCTCTTGAGACTCATTCACTGTCATGAGAACAGCACAGGAAAGACCCGCCCCCATAATTCAATCACCTCCCACTAGGTTCCTCCCACGACATGTGGGGATTGTGGGAGTCACAATTCGAGATGAGATTTGGGTGGGAACACAGCCAAACCATATCAGCCCTCTGGAGATTTGCTGCATGAATGAAGTAGAGATCAGAGAAGGCTTCCTGGAGGGGGTGTGACTGTGAAGCTGAGCACTAGATGATGAGCAGGAGCCATCCAAGTGCAAGGTGGAGAAGGAGGGCCACAGGAGAGAGAAAAGAGACATGAAAGCCCATAGGGAAAGGGCACAGAGAGGCAGAAGGAATGGGTGGCAGGGAGAGGCTAGAGCCAGCGTGAATGCTGCCTTGTGAACAAATTCAGGAGTTTGGATCTTGCTTGAGAGCAGTGGAAAGGCACTGAAAGGTTTTAAATATTCGAATGACATACACAAAATTGGGATTTAGAGAATGAAGTGGAGGAGGGCAGGAGAGGGAGCAGGGAGGAGAGGAAGAGATCTTTGCGCAATACGGGAAAGAGATCATGGAACCCTGAACTCAGATTGGCTTAAGGACAGAGTGAAAGAAGTGACTTCCAGATAACAGAGGTGGAGTCAACACAAGTGGTGAACAATTGGACCAATTGGGGAGGAGAACTCAGAAAGAGAACCCAAGAGAAGCACATGTCAGGGGAGAGAGGAAAAGAACGTAGGGATTCCAAGGGGAAGGGGTCAGTAGCCAACTGGGGTTACTATTCTGAAACTCAGTGGTACTACCTGGCCTGTAGACAGAGAACTGTGTGTCATCATGGAAACCCAATCCATAAAACTAGATGAAATTTCCCAAAGCTAGTTTTTAAAGTATGGAAAACAGGGACCTTGGACTGAATCTTGAGCATGGCAAATATTTAAGAGATGAGCAAAGGCATGGGAGGTCACGAACTGAAGAGAGAAGATGGTCGGGGAGTTGGAAGGAAAGCCAGGAAGCCCGGTACCCTAGGGGGACCAGGAAGAGTCTGTTTCAAGAAGAAAAACGTGGCTCAGAGTATCCAATCAATGCTGCCAAGGTAGTCAAAGAAACAAGGACTAAGAGACATCCAATGGTAACCAGGAGGTGGCTGGTGGGGGCCAGGTGATGAGGTAGAGACAGCCACTGTGGACAATTTCAGAACATTTGGGGAGGGGCAGGGGAAGCGAAGCTGAACATATAGAAAGGAGATATGATAGGGAGAGTTAAGACATTAATAACAACAGCTATTTTTTTTGAGATGGAGTTACACAGGCTGAATCTCAGCTCACTGCAACCTCCACCTCCCAGGTTCAAACGATTCTCCTGCCTCAGCCTCCCAAGTACCTGGGATTAGAAGTGCCCACCACCACACCCAGCTAATTTTTGTATTTTAGTAGAGATGGGGTTTTGCCATGTTGGCCAGGCTGGTCTTGAACTCCTGGCCTCAAGTGGTCTGCCTGCCTCGGCCTTCCAAGATGCTAGGATTACAGGAGTGAGCCGCCGCACCCAGCCCCAGCTAATTTTTTTACTGAATGTGTACTATGTGCCAGGCACCATTCTAATCTTTACAGGACAACGCTATGAAGTAGGCACAGAGGGGCAAAGCAATCTTCTACATTTATCCAAAAGGCCAGGGGTGATGGCTCATGCCTGCAATCCCAGCACTTTAGGAGGCCAAGGCGGGAGGATCACTTGAGGCCAGGAGTTTAGGAACGAATAGCCTGGGCAACACAGCAAGGTCCCATCTCTACAAAATTTTTTTTTTTTAATTAGCCAGGTATGATCCTGTGTAACTGTAGTCCTAGCTACTTGGGAGACTGAGGTGGGCCCAGGAGTTCAAGGCAGCAGTGAGCTGACTGTGCCGTTGCACTCCAGCCTGGGTGACAGAGCGAGACCCTGTCTCAAAACAAAAACAAGAATGATAATAAGACTGAAAATGAAGAGGAAAGAATGGTGGGATCCAGAGCTCGGGGAAGTGGAGAACAGCCGGACCGCTCCCTCACCCTGCCAATGGGAGGCCACGGGAAGGCACACAGGGAGCTCGGTAGCCTGTGGGGCATGGGTGAGGACAGTCTGCTTTCAAGTCTCCTGTTTGCGCTGGAGAAGTAGAAAGAGAGACGGGGAGGAGGAAGGTGACTGGGCTTAAGGTCTGTATCATCAGAGTTTAAATTCCAGCTGTATTGGTTTGTATGTTTTTCTACTTACATTTAAAAATAAGCACACAGAGCCAGGCACGGTGGCTCACGCCTGTAATCCCAGCACTTTGGGAGGCCAGGGTTGGCAGATCACAAAGTCCGGAGATCAAGACCATCCTGGCTAACACGGTGAAACCCCATTTCTACTAAAACTACAAAAACCTGGCCAGCCACACTGGCTCACGCCTGTAATCCCAGCACTTAGGGAGGCTGAGGTGGGCGGATCACCTGAGGTCTAGAGTTCAAAACCAGCCAACATGGAGAAACCCCCGTCTCTACTAAAAATACAAAATTAGTTGGGCGTGGTGGCACATGCCTGTATTCCCAACTACTCAGGAGGCTGAGGCAGGGGAGTTACTTGAACCCAGGAGGCAGAGGTTGCAGTGAGCAGAGATTCAGCCACTGCACTGCATCCTGGGCAACAGAGCAAGACTCTGTCTAAAAAAAAAAAAAAAAAAAAAAAAAAACGTAATGAAAATTCCCACTACTTTAAATTTGTGCAATCAAATAAAGTCAAAATTTTCCCGAAGTTCAGCTCACCCTGGGGATGAAAGGCAGCCCCTCTTAGACCCAAACTATTTAAAGCCTATTAAAAACATAACTGTGCCCTACCCCTGAGACCTCATTATTTCCTTAAAAAAGAAACCTTCAGAGCCATATAATTTTTTTTAATTTTAGTATGTAATACTTCATACATAGAAAGATGTGTGTTCTGTATTTATAAAGTACAAAGTTTAAATAACAGAAGACCCATTACCCCACCCCCACCTCACTCCGACTTAGGAGCTAGAACATTTCACATAGAGCCACTGTGGGTACTTCTTTGAGCCCCACTCTTAGCAAGCCTGACCCAAAGGGAAACCGCCTTCCTAATCTTTGTGCATAAAATTCTCATAATTTTTAAAAATCTAGTTTTACCAGATGTATATGAATCCAAAGACAGATTACTCGGTTTTCTTCCAAAACTTTACTATGAAAACTATCAAACATACAGAAAATCTGAAAGCACTTTACAGAGGAAACCCTTGTTTCCACCACCTCGATTCCACAATTAACATCTTGCTATCTTTGCTCTATGTCGTAACCATCCAGCCATCCTTTTGTGCATTCATTGATCCATTTTATTTTGTGATGCATTTCAGAGTAAATTGCCAACATCGGTATGCATCTAAAGCCACATCATTAGCTACAGTTCAATATTTGTTTGCAGTTTTTTTGTTTGTTTGAAGTAAATTTTACAGAGTGAACTGCATGGATCTCAAATGCATCACGGGACACATATGACAAGCGCGCCTCACTGTGTAACCTGACATCTGTCAAGATGCAGGCATCGTAGTCACCCAAGAAAGTTATCTTATGTCTTTTCCCAGTAAATTGCAGACACCATCACCCACAACAGAGGTAGGGTGTTAGGATTGTTTTGTACCATCAATTACTTTTGCCTAATCTAGAAGCTGATATAAATGAAATGTAGAACATGTACTCTTGTGTCTGGCTTCTTTTACTCTGCATGACATTTTTGAGATTCATCCACGTGTGTGGCATGTGTCCAAAATGTGTGTCTCTTTATTGTGGGCAGCGTTCCATTGCACAAAAATACCTGCACTTGTCCATCACCTGTTGATAGACACCTGAGTTGCTTTCTGTTTCCACAGACCATAAGTGAAACTGCCAAGAACATTCTCATATGAGTCTTTCTGTGAACATATGTTTTCATTTCTCTTGGTAGATGTCCAAGAGAGGAATTGCTGGGTCATGCGATAGATATATATTTAGTTTAAGAAACTGCCAGGTACTTTTCCAAATTTTTCGTACCATCTACATCCCCATCAATAATGTATGAAGCATCCTGTTGTTCCACAACCTTGCCAATTTATGGTAACCTCGGTCTTTTACCATTTTCACCAGTAGGGTGGCTGTGTTGTGCATCTCATTCTAGTTTCAGTTTCCATTTGCCCGTGCTACAGACTTTTCAGGTACCTTTTATCAGATTAAGAACGGGCCCTTCTATCCCTAACTTGCTAAAAGTTTTTATCATTAATTTTGGTGTCAAGCGTTGTCTAACACTTTTTTCCGCATAAAAATTCTTTCCGATCCCTGATTTTCTTGGGAACAGAGAGGTGATTGAGAATTTTTGTTCTGAAAGCCCCTGTCTTACAGTTTCTACTGGCCTATAACCCACTGATGACAGCAAGAGGACACCACAGGGTGAGGACAGCAGTGGTAGCGCAAGGAAGGAAGAGGACCAGCAGTGGAGGCGAGCCTGTCTGGAAGGTGCTCAAAGTATGAGCCTGTCCAGGTCATCCGAAATCATGAATGATGTGCTTGCATAAAATTACATGTCGTCCCCAAAATAGTCAAAGGACAGAAGTTATGCTTCTTGCAGATACTTCTGAAATGAAGAACACTCAATCAGGATTAGCAAAGCTGCAGGCAACTAGTGAAAACATTCCTTACCCTATTTTGTATTCACCAGGGCGCTTGGCTCAGCTTCTTAAAAACAAGGTAGGAGCCCTAGAATATCTGTGAATAGTCAGTGCAGGTCAAAGGGAGCTCATTGTGAAGGGAATTCAGTTCAGGCACCACCTCCCTGTTGAGAAGCCCTCTCTGGCCCTCACAGGCCAGCTGGTCACCTGTCTCTCTGGTCCCACACGTCCTTCTCACTGTCCTGCCTACATTACATTAATTTTCACCATTTGTGTATCTATCTGCTTCCTCCACTAGGCTGAGGGTTCCTTGAAGACAGAGACCCTCTCCTATTTATCTTTTTGTTTTGTTTTGTTTTTGAGACAAAGCTTTCACCCTTGGTGCCCAGGCCAGAATCCAGTGGGGTGATCTCGGCTCGCTGCAACTTCCACCTCCTGGGTTCAAGTGATTCTCCTGCCTCAGCCTCCCAAGTAGCTGGGATTACACGTGCCACCGTGTCTGGCTAATTTTTTTGTATTTTTAGTAGAGATGGGGTTTCACCATGTTGGCCGGGCTAGTCTCGAACTCTTGACCTTAGGTGATCCTCCTGCCTCGGCATCTCAAAGTGCTGGGATTACAGTTGTGAGCCACTGCACCCCGTCTCCTATTTATCTTTACATCTCCTTTTTGGCACAGAGCTAGCTCTAGAAGAGGTGCCCTCTAAATGTGGAACTAAATGAATGAAGAAATGCATTAGAAGTGTGATCACCCACACCCAGCCACGTGCAAAGCAAACACAGGGAGATGTGTCGTTTGGAGCTGGGGTACCCCAGGCTGTGGAACCATGAGGCACAGAAAAGGGGACTTCTCATCAGAGGGGCAGGCTTGCTCAAGACCTCATAGCTCACTGGCTGTTCATGCCCATAATCCCAACCCTTTGGGAGGCTGAGGTAGGAGGATCAGTTGAGCCCAGGAATTCAAGACCAGTCTGGGCAACATGGTGAGACCTCTTCCCTAAAAAAATTAAAAATTAGCCAGGCATGGTGGCATGCACCTGTGGTCCCAGCTACTCAGGAGGCTGAGGTGGGAGGATCCCTTGAAGAAAAAAAAAAAAAAAAGGCCTCATGCCTCATGGTTCATGAAGGACAGGTCAGGCCTCCTCATTCCCAGCTCAAGGCTTCTCCGTGTCCTGCTCTGTGGGCTCCACTCTTTTCCCTGCCCAATCCCCACCCCACAGTGCCCTCACAGAGGCCGGAGGGGACCTGCCTGTGATCTCACCCTCCCTCCCACAGGCTCCCTCTGAGTCAGCAAAAGGTACAGGTAGGCAGGGGTGGGCCCTGCCCGGCATGATGAGGCTTTGAGTGTCTCACTTTTGGGAAAGGCTCATTCTGCCCTGTCCCCTTCCCCCTAAGGCCACCTTCCTGCCTGTCCACAGTGATGTGCCTCCTCCGGCCCACAGCCCCCCACGCCCCCACCCCGGCACAGCCTCCCCAGAGACCTCTCTGTCACCAGCCTGTTCCACGCCTCGGCAGCATCTCACTCACTGGCATTGATGTTCAGCCATGTACCTTTCACTCACCCTGGCTGGAGAAGGGCCCGGTACGGGAAGACTGCGAACCAGCCAGGGGATGTTCCCCTCACAGGACAGGAGAGATTTTTAGTGAAATATGTGCACACGGAAAGGCTGCGGGCTCCATGCTGGCCCCCACAAGCCCGGTGGCGTGGGAAGGGGCTCTGCAGGGAAGCAGACCTGCTGTCCCCCACCCAAACCACAGATTCCCGGAGGAGCTGAGAGGAAGAATGTCACCTTTCAACTCCTGGACAGTAAAGATTTGGAGTCCAGTAACCCCAAAGAGACTGCCTGGAAGCTCTTGACTGGTCTCCTGTCCCAAGAGCTTCCAGCCTCCAGGCTGGTGTGGGGGACAGGAGGGCATCCTGGACCTCAGGTGAGTGTCCCATGCCTGGAACTCCACCATCAGCACCCCTTACCTTCAGGTAGGCACTGCCCGCTTCACCCAGTCCTCTTTAGAGCAAGTATCACACACACAGGACAGATTACACACAAATTCACCACTGCCTTAGTGAGAGTTACTTTCTCAGATCGTCTCCTGCCGGAGAGGGACGTGGACAGCAGTGAAAGATCTAAGCACCCAGAGAGAGAAAGTGATGGTGGGGTTGGAAAGGGGACCAAGGAGGAGGCCTGGAGAGCTGAAAATAAACCCCATCGACCTCACAAAGGAAAAAGAGAGGAAATCTAAGACAGGCTCATTCATTGAGGCACCCCTCATTTATCAATGACTCCAGAATCTTAGCAGCACCTTTTCCTGCTATCAAATGCAAACCTCGACACCTACAGATGGGAGTCTCGGGTGGGGGTTACCCCCAGGGTCAATCTGTTCATCTTCTGACTCCAGAAAAGGGCACCCCTCAACTGTACAAGTGGGCGGACCCCAGCATCTCCCTGTACTTTGCGCTGCTGTCTCCTACTAGGACTTCTCTTAGTACCTGCCACAAACCCAACCTAACCATCCAGTGACGCTCCAGAGAAAACAAGGGCTTGCCACAGGCACTCGGAAACTCCAGGGTCCCACTCATCCATCCCACTGCCCCCAGTACACGCAGGACACCTAGCACCCCAAGAGGAGACAGCTGTGCCCAGATCACAGAGGAAGCTAGGAGCAGAATCGTGACCAGAGCCCAGGCCTGTGGCTCCTGGTTCCTTTGGTCTTCGTTCTGTGTCACCATGCAGCCTTCTCAGGGGCCACATCCAGCCTCTTAACAGCATGTCCACTGTCATTCATGAAATGCTCCCAAGACCTAGAATGAGTGTATTTTGGAGCTGGAGTGGGGATTGGGCAGGGAAAAGAGTGGAGCCCACAGAGCAGGACACGCAGAAGCCTTGAGCTGGGAATGGAAGGCCTGACCTGTCATTCACGAGCCATGAGGCATGAGGCCTTTTTTTTCCCTAGGGATACTTCCATGTCATGCAAGGGACCCCCGGCAGAAGAAAGGCAAAGAGAGTCAAGGACTTGCAGTGGCCCTCACACCAGAAGCAGCCCTGGGGCAGCTCCAGTGTCCCCCACCCCCCAGATCACCTCCCACTGGCTGTCCACTGTAAGGAGGAACAGGCAGGGGGGAGGTGCCGGTCACTCGCCCTCATCCACCCTTTTCCCTCCCGCTGGGCCCTGGACCTTTCTCCTGGCATACTCTGCTTGTCTCTGCTGGTTTGTGTTATTTCTTCAGGAGGTCACGAACAGTGGAGCAGGAAACAGAGCCTCCTCCTGAGTGCAGGTAAGCAGGAAGGCAGGGAGAAACCTGGAAATCACTCCTTTTCCGCCTAAATTTTGCTTGCAAATGAGAACTTCAATTTGGACAGCAGGTGTGTGCCTTTTACACAGCGACCTCAAATGCTTCCAATCCAATTTTTAATTTTTTTCCTTATACCACATGACAAAAGATCACTGTGCTCTGATACAGACGTTCCGATTTACAAGGCAACCAAGTTTCCTAAGTAGCAGGCACTCTGTCTTTTTCATGAATACCAAATCTTTCCATTAAAGGTCTACGTTGTTGTTGGGTTTTTTTTTTGTTTTCTTGTGTTTTGTTTTTTTGCATTCCAAACACTGCCAGAGACAGAAGAGGGTTCAAGACATTCATTATGCATCTCTCACAACGCTTCCCACGGCAGAAGCCTGATAAACCACCGCGATTCAATATCCTCGCATCCCACCTAACTCGCTTCAAGTGTCTATGAAATGACCTCGAGGCTCTGGCGGATTCTGCTGCTGATGCAGTATGCAGATTTTACAAACAAGATTTAGCTTCACAGCTGGTTTTCAGAACAGCTTAGAGTCAAAGATTCAAAATACAGAACACGGCGAAAGGATTCTTATCAAAATGTCAAAATCGATTTTGCCAGAAAACCTTGGCCTGAAACAGCTGTGAAAGGTTGGGGTCGGGCACCACTCCCTCTGGGTCACACAGTTGCCAAATTAATCAGGGCGAATGAAACACGACAGGGCCGCGTGAGGCTCCGGGGTTCTCCCCAGGTCCACCCACCCTCTCTTCCAGGGGGAAGGAGTCTTGACTGGGAGGGACTCAGAGGTGCCTCCAGGGAGGCGGAGAAGCCTGCTGGGAATTGAGCAACATTGAGCAATGCACGCTCTCCCCTTCTCCCGGAGGAGGCAGGCGCTTGGCAGCCTCAGAGCAGGGGCTGGACGTCTCTCTGCCCTTGGGAACCTCCCTGCTTTCTCAGCGTGGCTCAGAGGTGGCCTCAACACAGGAGGAGGAAGACAGCTGAGAATGTTCCCCAACATTCCAATGAAAGCCCCGGTCACATTCCTCCAGCAGGTACCATCCTCTGTCAAAAAAGCTGGAGTGGGAGCCCAAGGTTGAGGGCTTTGAAGTCTCCATTTTCTTCCCTGGGGGGCTGAGTCTAGACATGAGATGCTTCTATGGAAGGAGGAGCTTTAAGGCACTCTGAGGAGAACGGAAACAGGGAAGGTGCTGGAGATGTAGGAACCATCGCTTGAGTCTTGGCAAAGAGCTGAGACAAAGGCCTCACCCGGGGATTCTTCTCGTGGCAGAGGCTGCGATGGCATCATCTGCATCCTCTCCTGCGCGGTGCAGGCTTACGCTGAGGTCAGAGCTAATGACTGATTCTAATTTTTTCACTTCAGACAGAATCATAACACTATTCAAACCTAATGCATTTATTACCGTGATCCTCAACCAGGCAGTATTAAAACTTGTGAAAGTGACTTTGCAAATTACCAAACAGTCACCAAGCTAATGAAGCAGGACTTTTAAAGTGACTGAGAAATAATTCCTATATTATAAAGACAGCAATCTGTGAAGGGAGATTTGGTTTAAAAAAAATACATTATAACGTATAATGGAAAATGTTAATCTGTGGTGAATCCAATCAGAGCCAGCTGAAGAGAAAAACATAAGGAAAGTGAAAATACAAATGGAGTGTACACACCAGAACACACTGGAAGGAAACTTCCTGGGTAGGAGGCTCCCTCCAGGGCCTCCCAATGGTGGCCGGGAGGACCAACCGCCTGCCACATCCTCTGACCTCCAGTGGGAGACCCACCTCAAAGCCATTTCCTCTGGAAGAGGCTCTGCTGAGAAGCACTGGGGGTCCCCGTCTGCCCTGATGCCTGGGAAAAGCCCTTGGACATGGCGAGGAATTGGCTGTGCAGTCAAGACTCTCAGGGTTGCATAGCTTAGATGCTCTGCCAAGAAAAAGCAGCTCCCATCTCGGAGGATGGCTATATTCAGAGATCAGCAGTGAAAGGCAGGAACACAGCAGGAGCTGATGGGATCACCAGGGGAACCCCAGACACACACTCAAGGGCCAGACAGCCTTGCTAGGCAATCCAGGGTTGCCCCCTGCAAAGAAGAGCCGAGAGCAGGAAAGGTAGCCAGGCCCCAGGCCTGCCCAGATGCTAATGAAGAATCCGGCATTAGTTAATTAGGCTCGGGTGCTGCCTTTCAGAGGAAGCCCTCTCCATCATGAAAACACTTTGGAAGGTGCCACATCAAAGCACACGGTGCAGAAGAAAGCCAGAGAGCCAGGCACGAACGCCAACGCTGGCCAAGGGAGAGGAGGCCCATGTTTCTTGTTAGCGTTTGACAGCAAGCACCGTGTGCTACTTAGTGAACCAAATCCTCCTTTATGCAAAGTGTTTTTCTCATTCTTGGCCCAATGGTTTCAACGGGTGCTCCCCCCAACAGATTTCAAATCCTATTATACAGTAAACATCTGTGGCATTAATTTTCGCCCTGTAAACAAATGCAGGCAGCTGCGGCAGATCATTTGATGAGTCAATCAATATAGGAACGGCACTCTGCGCCTGCCTTCTTTACTCAAGCAAAATGGAATGGTGCTTTCTGAACCGTCTGCGGCACCAGCCAGCAGTGACAACATCAGAGGGGAAGTATATATCCCACTTTTATGTCCGACCAGGACCCAGGTCCTTTCCCTCGGAGCATCCGGAAGGAACGGCCACGGCCCAAGCACATGGGTTCCACGTCCTGCACATTCTTCTGCACATACCAATACTTGGCCCTAAACAGGCTGCAAGTTACATCTTTGCCAGAATCACATCTCTGCATTGGGTAGAGCAGTGGTTCTCGGTGAAGGGCGATTCTGCCCTCCAAAGGAATTGGACAAAGCCTGGAGACACATTTGGTGGTCACATCTCACGGGTGCTGTTGGCATCGAGTGGGTGGAAACCAGAAAATGCTGTTAAACCTCCTTCCATGTCCAGGACATCCCCAACAACAAAGAATTACCTAGCCCAGAAGTTCTGTAACACCCACGTGGAGAGGCCTGGCTGCAGAGACGTTGGTGTCTGAGGAAATGCATCTCCCCTTCCCATCTGGCTTGCCCCCCATACAGGGAGGAAGTAGGGGTTTCATTTGAGGATGCCCTGTGGCTTTGTGACTTCCTCCAGTTGGAGAAGCATTTCCATTCCTGTTTCCTTAATCACACCAGCCAGGTGCAATGAGCCTGTGCCTGCCTGCCAGGCCAGGCCAACCTGCAAAGCCCAGCCAGAGCCCCCGAGGTAAGACTGCAGCCGGGGAGGCAAAGGGCGGTGCGGGTCCAGGCACTCTGGCCACACCTGCCTCACTCCTTATGGACCATGGGAGGCACGCAGGGCCTTTGAAGAGGCATCACTGAGGGACGGTCTGCAGGGAGGCCGCTGAGTGACTGGACGGCAGCGGCATGCTGCCGGAGTCCAAGGCCACCGTCTCCTTGTTGGAGGTGAACATCTCCAAGGCTCAGTTTCCCTGTTTGAGTCCTGGGCAATCTCTTCCCCAGCAGTGAAGGAAATTACATGAAGACTCCCCTGGCAGTACAAGTCCCCAGGTACAGCCAGGAAGGGAGGCTGCCAGAATTCCTGAATCGTTATCAAGACTTTTATTGCCAGACACTTGCTAGTCCCCACAGGCACACATTTCTCTTCGACATCTTCCCGGCATCCCCTTACCCTGGGCACTGTCAGCACCTCTGGCCCAGCTTTGAACTGCTGGCTGCAGCCCAGGCCCAAGTTATTCCAGGAACATGGCTGGCTCTGCCCATCCCCCAGTGCTCAGGGACAGCCATGCTTGGAGAGCTGAGCACCCAGTGGCTCATTTCCTGTCCTCAGTGTGTGTCGGAGACTAGCTAGGAAATCTAGCCCAGCTGTTCAACCCAAATGAGAAAAACTCCCATCACATTGCCGACACTCTGCCTTCTTCGAAATCAGCTCACCAGATCCCCCTAGCAGCCCCAGGAGACGGCACAATTATCCCAGTCCCAGAAGGTGAAGCACCTGACCCACAGCCACACGGCCGTTATGAAACCAAACTACCAGCCTGAGCCAAAGCTGGCATTCCTACAGCAAGGGGCTGAAGAGAGACACGCATTTCTTCTGCTACATTCGATGGCAACAGAGGGGCAGAAAATGAGCAAAGTCCCAGCTGGGCATGGTGGCTCATGCGTGTAATCCCAGCACTTTGGGAGGCCAAAGTGGACAGATCACGAGGTCAGGAGTTCAAGACCAGCCTGGCCAATATGGTGAAACCCTATGTCTACTAAAAACAAAAATTACCCGGGCATGGTGGCACACGCCTATAGTCCCACCTACTCGGTAGGCTGAAGCAGAAGAATCGCTTAAACCTGGCAGAGGTTGCAGTGAGCTAAGATCATGCCACTGCACTCCGGCCTGGGTGATAGTGTGAGACTGTGTATCAAAAAAAAAAAAAAAAAAAAGAGCAAAATCCCTTGCCTGAGAGCGCTCCCAAACCCCCTGCAGAGTCAGACCCTTCGAGGCTCCAGCCATGAGCCACTGTGAAAGAAAGTCACTGCCAGGAAGTCCTTCTCCTGCTCAGAAGCAAAAGGCATCTGCACTGAGACAGATGTAAAAACCCCTCTCCTTCAGGGAAGAGCACCCCTCCCAAGTCCAGAAGGGATATGTCTGGGACTCCCAATTCCCTGCAGGGAAAGCCGCCCTTTCCACCCAGTGACAGTTTGGCTGGCAAATGGCAAGAAGGGACTTGTACCCACCCCTAGAGGAGCCCCTGCCCCCCTCCACACCCCAATGCCTGGGCAGCTGCAAGGGAGGGGATGATGTAGAAACACCAGGCCCCTGTACCTCGGGAACATGCCCACAAGAAGCCCCACTCCACTGGACACACGCACCTCCCACACTACCAGCAAGGCATTCTCTGTGCTCCGTCCTGAGCAGGTGCCCAGGATGTGGGAATAAGCCAGCCCAGGCTCTGACCTACCTCGGGGACCACTACTGAGCTGGGAGAAGCAAGTGAACAGACAGCCTAGCAGCAGGGCAGGGCGGGGCGGGGTGGGGCAGGCCAGAGAGTAATGTCACTCATTGGCAGTCAGTCTCTGCAGGCGCCACCTCCAAGTCAGCTGGATAGGTGGTCACAGCCCACACTGTGTGTGTGCACATGGTGTATGAGTGTGTGGTGTGTGTTACACATTTCACTGTGTAGTATGTACATGCATGCGCATGGTGTATGTGTGAGTGTGTGGTGTGTGTGCGTGATGTATATTTGAGTGTGTATGTGTACATGGTGCATATTTGAGCATGTGTGTGCATGTGTGAATGGTGTATGAGTGTGCCGTGTTTGTATGTGCGTTGTGTATTTTAGTGTGTGTCTGTGTGCATGTGTGTGGGGTATGTTTGAGTGTGTGTGTACGTGGTACATGTTTGAGTGTGTGTGTGTGTGCATATGTGCATGGTGTATCTTTGAGTGTGTGTGTGTGTATGTATGTGCATGGTATATGAGTGTGTGGTGTGTGTGTGTGATGTATGATATGGTGCATAAATAACCTTCCTATAGGTTCTTATCTCTTCACTTCTTTTATACATGCATGCATGTGTGCATGGTGTATATTTGAGTGTGTATGTGTGCATGGTGTATGTGTGGTGTGTGTGTACATGGTGTATATTTGAGTGTGTGATGTGTGTATGCATGGCGTATGTTTGAATGTGTGTGTGTCTGCATGTTGTATGTTTGAGTGTGTTTATGCGTGCATGGTGTATGAGGGTGTGGCATGTGTGCGCATGGTGTATATTTGAGTGTGTGATGTGTGTGTGCATGCATGGCATATGTTTGAATGTGTGTTTGTGTGTGCATGTTGTATGTTTGAGTGTGTTTATGTTTGCATGGTGTATGAGTGTGTGGTATGTGTGTGCATGGTGTATATTTGAGTGTGTGGTATGTGTGTGTATGCATGGTGTATGTTTGAATGTGTGTATGTGTGCATGTTGTATGTTTGAGTGTTTATGTTTGCATGGTATATGAGTGTGTGGTGTGCATGCACATGGTGTATATTTGAGTGTGTGTTGTATATGTGTGCATGATGTATGTTTGAATGTTTGTGTGTGTGCATGTATGTTTGAATGTGTTTGTGTGTGTACAATAAGCCAAACCCTTCCTTCCCTACCCACTCTGCCCACGTCAACCCCCATGCAGCCAGTCCCAGAGATGCAGAGAGGACCCAGCCCCAGGCCATGGGACAGGTTCTGGCACCCTGATGGCTGCTATTCAAGGAGGAGGAGCCAGCAGGCTGTGGCCAAGGTCAGGGAAGGCTGTGGAGGTGGGTGTCCCACGGGCAGCAGTGTCTACCAGCGCAGAATACATCAAACTGGCTCTCAGCAAAGCACCGAAATAGATCTTCCCAGGCTTTCCCCGAAAGGACCCTTGACGGGAAGCATTACTGCCCTTCTTAATTGAAAGATAACCTTCCTACTCGTTCTTATCTCTTCACTTCTTTCATACATGCTTCTTCCCCCTTCAGGATATGTGGAAATTAACTTCTCATATCCCAAGGCCCTCGTTGGTCTACATAAGCCAAGAGGGAGCCGAGCAGGCACCGGGTTCAGAGGCTGCCAAGCTCCTGCGCGAGAGGTGTTGCAGGCAGGATCGCAGGCCCAGGGCTACTTCTGGGATGAGCAGCTGCCCGGTCTTCTAAGGGCCGGAAACGCCATGACTGCCCATCCCCAGGGGAGATCCTCGGCCCGGCCTTTACAATCATCCCATTTTAAAAATGATCCAATTAAAGCAGCGGGCACAGCGCCATGCACGTAGTCAGTGTTCAGAAAATAGAAGCTATCATTCATGCATGCCACAACCTGGACGGCTGGGATTATCTCTGCTTCACAGACGGGAAGGCTGAAGTTCAGGGACATAAAGGAAATACCCCAGGTCACAGGTCACAGAGGGCGGCACAGGAATTTGAACCCAGGACTATGTTGTGTAAAAGCCTGTACCCAAGAACCCCGCAGCCCACTCTGCATTGCCCTGAAAGGCAGCCTCTTCCTCTCTGCAATGGGAGGCTTCGTGCTTGCAGCCTGGAAGCCATGAACACGGTGCTTTCAGGAGACACAGGTGACTGCAATCTTCGCAGCCCCTCTGGGCTCACAGACTCGTGGATTACTACAGCTCTATGCCATCAGCCTGGACTCCAGCTCCTGCGGTGACCTGGCCCAGGGTCCCGGACAATGAGCTGTCATGTTCCTGTGCCTTTGCCTCCCCCACCAAGACACAGACGGGGGAAGGCCTGGGCAGCTGCGGGCTTGGAAGGGCGTTACTTGGGTCCAGCTCCAACGCGTTCCCAAATCACCCTCCTTCCAAGCCCAGTGGCTTCTCTGGTACTCCCCGTCTCCGTTTCCATTTTCTCTCTGAAGTTACAGAGCAGGCTCTGCTCCTCCTGTATTAAAAGCCCAATTTTCCCTGCACTATTAAACAAATTTCTTCAAAGATAGAACCTCAGATTGAATTAAACCCTTTTCTGAAGTCTTCAGTAGTTTCCATAAATACAATAGATGAATGAGCTGGCAGCCCACTAAAATCGTTATTTAACACAAGATAAAGAGGCATGTGGAGTCCCACATAAGCCCTGGAGGAGCGGCGCGGGAAGGGGCTCCCCGCGGGGGCCTGGGAAGGTGACAGGAGTGCCAAGGGGGCGGTCCTGGCTCAGAGGCAGCATCTCAGGCCCTTGGGGTTAATACTTCCAGGAGATCCATGATGGCTTTGAGAAGGGACCTGAATAAAGGACTCAGTCTGCCCCCTGTCCCCTGAAAGATCTTGGCCATGCCAGTGAATCTCACTCGCTTACTTCCCCCAGAGCAGAACGAGGCAGCGAAGGGGATCCAGCTCGGGAAGAAAGCGAATCCAGGTCAAGGCCAGCTCGGCCTCCCAACCCTGCAGAGCTTGAGCAGTTACTCGACCTTCCCATCTGCCTTTGTCACATGGGACCAAAAAGCAAGTGCTGCCTCGCCAGGTAGTTGTGGGGGACAAATGACCAGCTTCAGGTTGAATCCTTAGAATTGTTTAAATCATAGGGAACGTTCTCAATGGCTCTACTTTAAATAATAAAGTTCTCTTTGGAGAAGACCCATTAGCTAAAATGACGTCAATCGATACTAGTTTGGGAAGCTTACTGAGACGACCAGACAGGACTCGTAGAAGGAAGCAAATGAACTTGATACCTTTTTAGTAATTATTCTGAGCGGTGTGACCTGACCATTGCAAGTGCTAATATCTGTATAAATAAACCTCATAACGAGTTCTGAAAATGAGTGTAAGTCCTCACAACACAGAAGCCACAAATGACACCGGCAAGGCAAATCTTCTAACTCCTCCCAGTGTTATATCTATGGGTCCTGGTAGCATGAGGGGCTGAATCGTGTCCCCCGAAATTCATACGTTCAAGCCCTCACCCTCAGTGCCCTCAGTGTCACTGCTTTTAAAGGTATGGATTTGGGGATGTAACCAAAGTTAAATCAGATCAGAAAGATAGGGTCTGTATCCAATAGAACTGGTGGCCTTAGAACGAAAAGAAACTCTCTCTTTAGCTCTCTCTCACGCTCTCTCTCACACACTCGTACACATACACACACACACACACACACATACACACACACACACACTCTTAGAAAAGGCCATGTGAGGACACAGCAAGAAGGCGGCCGTTCTCAAGCCAGAAAGAACCCTTACCAGAACCTGGCCATGCTGGCACCCTGATGTCAGACTTCCAGCCTCCAGAACAGAAGAAAATAAATGCCTGTTGTTTAAGCCACCCGGCCTGTGGTATTTTGTTGCAGCTGCCTGACCTGAGACAGACGGGATTAAAATTTCTAGCTGCGTCATACCTAGATTCAAAACGTGGTTCATCTCAAACAACAGAGAAGCAAAGATGTCCCTGTGTTTGATGGCACGCAGAGTGGCTTCGCAGATGACAACATGCACAGGAAGAACTTGAATAAATACCATTTCACGGAATGAAAGGATGGAGGGGAAAAGCCATATTGCTACAGATACTTCAGTTTATAGACATCTGACTTTATATGCGTTCATGCAGTGAAATTAGTACACATAGTATAAGCTGACATTTAATTACTTTGTCTGAATCCCTAAGAGTCAACATTTTCAAGTAGATGAAAAATACTTTTATCCCATCACTGGGAAAGGGAGTGTTTGCCATATAACTGAGTAGTTAGTTCTGCAATGACTCCACTGTAAAAGGTGAGAAGACGGAATGAAACAACCCCCAGGGCATCTGGAATCCTTTGCTCACATAGCAAGAGAGGAAGCCAGGAAGAGAAGGAAGATGCCAGGCTCTTTTAAAAAACCAGCTCTTGGGGGAACTCTCACAGGAATTAATAGAGCAAGAACTCACTCATTCCCGCAAGGATGACACCAAGGCATTCATGAAGGACCCACCCCCGTGACACAGACACCTCAGTGTTGGTTGGTGGTTGGAAGGTACTGGAAGGAACTCCTGGCGGAAGGAGTTCTGCACTGCGCCAAAAAACAGTCTGACCAGAAAATCCAGATACACCCAGAGACGGGAGAAAGCCAACTGTTGGCACTTAGGCGTTTGTCTGGGTGTGAAAATGTCATTAATTTTGGCTTCATACATGGCTCCAAACAACACTGACTCTGGAACTTTCCAAAGTGTCTCAATTCTCCCAGTGACTAATACTTG
This sequence comes from Cacajao melanocephalus, assembly GCA_963573385.1. NCBI lineage: Eukaryota > Metazoa > Chordata > Mammalia > Primates > Pitheciidae > Cacajao > Cacajao melanocephalus. The sequence continues at coordinate 30,459 of CAUYLG010056811.1, read as the reverse complement.
AGTATAGGATCCATTGTCCAAATACATAATATCTGACGAGAATGGAGACTGCTACCTGTCTACCGTGTATGGCTGTTAGCCCAGGAGTCTGAGGGCTGGGCTCCCACATAAAATTCCTCCCTAGAGTGTGCCTGGGTCTCAGCCCACCCCGCCTGGCTGCTGATGCCCCCACCTTCCACCACAGGAGCTGCACCCCGTGGCTTTCTCTGCTCAGATTTCTACTGTTCCTTCTCCCCACGGTCCCTGGAGGGGCCTGCACTTAGCCCGGCAGCTTGTCTTCCCTCTAGCATCACCTGCAGGGAGAGAAGTCTAGATCCAGTTCCCCAACGTGGACCTTAGACTGGAGAAATGGAGAGAGTTCAGGCATGAAAATGCCACATCAGAATCAATCTGTGTGGCCCGGAAGCACCATGAAAGTCAGCGGGTCCAGCCCCTCATGTTTCACGGAAGACACCTGTCTTAGTCTGTGTGTGTTGCTAAGAAGGAATCGCTGAGGCTGGGTAATTTATAAAGGAAAGAGGTTCATTTGGCTCATGGTTCTGCAGGCTGTACGGGAAGCATGGTGCCGGCATTTGCTTCTGGTGAGGCCTCAGGCTGCTCCCACTCATGGGCAATGCTAAAGGGAGCCAGTGTGTGCAGATCACATGGCAAAAGAAGAAGCCAGGAAGAGAAGGAAGGCTCCAGGCTCTTTTGAAAGAGCCATTCATGAAGGATCCGCCCCCATGACAAGAACACCTTCCTTTAGGTCCCACCTCTGATATTAGGGTCTCATTGTAACAGGAGGTTTGGGGGTACAAGCATCCTGAGTAGAGCAGCACCTTATGCCCAGAGAGGGGACATCACCTGCCCATCAGCACTGACCCGGGGGCCAAGCTGGGTGGGGTCCTCTCCCCAGCACCGCAGTTCACGGACCACTGCTTCCAAATAGCCTCATCACGACTGAGTTCCAGCACAAAAGGAAGGGCCTTTCCTGCTACAGGGAGTGATGGCACTGGCTGCCTGGGAGTCCCACTCAGATGGTACTCTGAGTGTGCCAAAAGTGTAAGTCTGAGTGTGACAGAAAGCAGAGAGGCTGCTGGAAATGGGAAGGTTCTTTAAGGTTCAGGGAGACGCTCTTAGGCCAGTCAATCTTCCCACAGCCTGGGAGGGTGCTGGCAGTAGATCAGGGCTCTCTGAGACTTCAGGAGAGCATCTTGGCACTCACCCCAACAAAGTAACAGAAGGGTAACAGGAAGAGCTGGATCCAAGCAGCTTAGCAAAGGCCCTTCCCAGCACAGAGGAAGTTGGAGTGAAGTGGGAGCAGCCGAGATATTACGGAAGAAACAGGGGAAGTCAGAGGACTCAACTCTGCCATGGCTCGCTGTGTGTCCCTAGGTGAGTCCCTTCTCTACCACAAACCCCTGGTTTTGTTCTGCAAAAGTGGTGGCATGAAATGAGATGACCCCTAAGTTCCATCCCCATCTGATGACCAGTCAATAGGCTCCTGTGTCATGTAACCATTGCCTGCCTCTCTTCCTTCTGCCAGTTGGCAGGTTCCAGAAGGATCCTTAAGAGGACCTACCAGGATCTGATTATAATTAGAGTCATAAAATATTCATAATCTCAATAATAGCCAATATTTACCCAGGACTTGCTGCGTGTCAGACTCCAGGACAGATGCATGGTAAGGACGGATCCCATTTGAAAAGTAGCTCTGAGTTTGCCGACGCTGGAGACGGCTCATTAGCCACAGCCAGAGGCAACCCTGGGGAATCCTTGCACCCAGTGTGCTCTTCTGCGTCTTTTTCCCTCTGCCAAGGCCATTTCCTGGGCACAAGCATCCACTCATCTTCCATGGGCGATCTGGAGACATTAGCCATGACAAGGGGATCGTGACTGGTGAATGCTGTCCACCAGTGGTCCATATTTTAACAGAGAATAAGACCTCCAATTAAAGGGATAATATTCTCTGGGAAAAGAAATCAAACATCAGAAAGCAAGAAAGGTGTTTAGGGGACAGGAGCAGGACCCTGACATGCCACTATGAGAACAGATGCCTTCTGAAGCCGGTCACACCTGGCAGGTCAGGAAGAGCCCAGGGGGCATCACCTCTTCACCTTTGCAAGGTTCCATGACTCCTGATTTCTGGAACTGGCTACAAGAGGTTAGCAGGTATGACCAACCAAAGACCTCACAGCCTGGACAGCACCATATATGTGGGGAGCTACCCTCTGGCTTGCATTGGGGCCGAGCTCAGCTGAAGAGCCACAAAAATTAATATTTAATTGAAAAGTTATTTCCTGCATAAACATCCCCAAAGGTTCATAGAACAGCCATGCTACTTCATCTTCTGCTGGAAGACAGGAGAAGAAAAGGTAGCAGAGAGTGGGGATGGTTCAACTGTAAGGTGCATTTTTAATTAAAAGAAAAAGATCAGAGCTGTGATGCGGCATCATAAAGCAGATAATTTTACAGCTGGATGGTCTCCCTCTGATGTACTTGAAAACCATTTTCAAGCGACATAAAGTTTAACATACCGGTACATCTGCCTACCCACTAGATTCTACATGGAATTTAAAATTTAATTATATTAAAGCTTTGTTACAGTGTGCATTGCAAGCATGCTAACCAAGTGGAACTTGAACAAAATCTCCACAGATAGTTTTTTTTCCTTTTAAACTCAGTTTTGTGGAACCCAGGGCTGAGTCTGACAAACAGTTGATGACGCTGTCCAAAGTGTTTACTGCTTACATAACAAAACACTTGAGACCCAGTTGCTTATTCTCCTGGGTGAATTATCAGGAGTCCATCTTCCCGTGGCCTTCTCATTGCTAAAGCAGAAAAGCAGCCAAAGAAATCAAGCAGAGAGCTAGAGTTGACCCTTTTGAAGTCCTATAAGGGGTTGGGGGAGGGGCGGAGGGGAGTTATTCTGGAGACAGTCTCTTCACTATTAGCCTTATGTGCAAATTAAAGTACTACTTTCTCACGGGGAAAAAAGTTGCCATGTTAATCTATTATTCACAGGTTGCATGTTTTCTGCAATTAAAAATGCAACCAGTCTCTACAGGAAGACAAAATTCCATGCAAACCTGGCTCTCCATCAGAGAAGTACAAGGTTGGGCTTGGAAAGTTGGGTGTGGATCAAGCAGCTTAGTTTGAATCCTGGCTCTGCTACCACCTAGCTGTGCATTCATGAGCAAAGGACTTCACCTCTCTGAGCTTGTTTTATTAATGGAAATAATAGTACCTAATTCAAACAAGATTGTTGAAAAATTAAAGAAGATAATGTACATAAAGCATTTAGGCACAGAGTAAACACTCAATAAATGGTAACTGTAAATTTTATTGTCATTCTTGATATATGTTTAAATGCCAGTGCTACACTGTGGCTGAACGAGCCCGCCGCTTTCCCCGATGGACTAAAGTAAGAAAGCCCACGCCCAGCCAGCAAACCTGCACAACTGGAGTCACGAAGCATTGCGAAGTGCTACTTTGGGAGAAAATAGAAGAGAGCCTCATCTTTTCATTGTTCCAGTTATCCATCCATCCACCCAACAAGCAGCTACTGAGCCCACAACTCTGGGAGCCATAAGACTACAAAAGACCCATGCTGCCTAGTCCCCAAGGAATATGTCATCCAAGGAATCAGGCAGACAAGCAGCAAGGCTGCAGGCAGACAGGAGGAAAGGGAAAACGATGTGGAAAAGTCCTAGGAAGGGTGTGAAGTGGGGAATGCCACAGACGCTCTGAGAATCCAGACTTTCCAGGGAGGGGGTCTTAAACTGTGAGATTAATGAGCAAGACATGCCCCTGGAGAAAGGAGGAGGGGCAAAGCAGAATCGCTGCTGGGCGCCCATCACAGCCTCAGAGAGGGTTTCCTGAAGGTCTAGAGGCACCAGCATAGTAGAAAGATCATATATATATATATATATATATATATATATACTTTTTTTTTTTGAGACGGAGTCTTGCTCAGTCACCCAGTCCAGAGCGCAGTGGTTCCATCTTGCCTCACTGCAACCTCCGCCGCCTGGGTTCAAGCTATTCTCCTGCCTCAGTCTGCTGAGTAGCTGGGACTACAGGCACACACCACAACAGCCACCTAATTTTTATATTTTTAGTAGACATGGGGTTTCACCATGTTGGCCAGGCTGGTCTCAAACTCCTGACCTCAAGTGATCCATCTGCCTCATTCGCCCAAAGTGCTGAGATTACAGGAGCGAGCCATCGTGGCCAACATGTCTTCAGTATATTTTTAAGTTAAAAAAAAAAAGTGAGCTAGATACAAAACAAGAGACCAGTTTTTAAAAATATCTGTATGTGTTTTATCTATACAGAGAATCTATATCCATACACCTCATCGTCAGACAACACAGTGAGATCCCATCCCTACAAAAACTTTAAAAAATTAGCTGGGCATGGTGGTGTGTGCCTGTGGTCCCAGCTACTCATGTGACTGATATGGGAGGATCACTCGTGCCCAGGAGGCAGAGGTTGCAGTGAGCCATGATGGTGCCACTGCACTCCAGCCTGGGCAAGAGAACAAGACCCTGTCTCAAAAAAATAAATAAAATAAAATAAAGATGTGCTGAGTCCCGACGACAAACTGGGCATGAGTCTAGGCTCCAGGGAGCATGGCTGTGAGGCAGCATCCGCATGTCTGCCTCTGCTATTCAAGCAGGGGTGTTGTTCTTTGTAGGGTAACCCAGTTGAGCCTCCTTGAGAAGGTGACATCTGAGGCATGGCCTGAAGGAAACGAGGAGGGAGCCTCAGGATATCAGGGGAAAGGGCATCCCAAGCAGAGGAAGCAGGAAGTGCTAGGGCTTCAAGACAGGAGTGCAGGGTTCAGGGTTCAAGCTTCAGCTGGAGCAGAGCAGGCCAGCAGGAGATGCTTGTGTGAGAGAAGGGGCCATGTGACATGGTTTGGCACAGGTATGGACAAAATAGTGTGTGGCACCTCTGGGTAGCACCAGGGCCTGGAGAGGGGGATCACACATTTAAAACAAGACCAGTTAGCACAGGTACCTGTTTTTCTCCAGTCACACTGGGCTGCTGATCATAAGGTCCACTGAGCTGAGGTCACAAAGGTGGCAAGCTCCAGACCCAGCAGTTTTCTCTAGACTTTGAGTAGAACACGAGCTAGTGGGGGCCTTTCAGCAATTCGGTGATGAACATCAAAAGGCAATCTTAAAAGAGGGCTCTACAGACGGTCTGGGAGAAAGGTGAGGGTGGGATAGACTCTAGTGAAAGCGATGAAGGTTTCGAATAAGTCAATGGCTTCTTATCTATTTTGGAGGTGGAGGCACAAGATTTGCTGATGGATTAAAGGAGGGAAGAGAAGAAAAAATACAATAAACGATGAGCCCCAGGCACCAGGGCCGGTTGGAGTTGCCATTTTCTGAGACAGGGAAGATTAGGGTAGGAGCTTGGTAAAGGAGATGAATCCACATCTTGTTCGGATGCTTCAGTCTGAGATACCTGACATCAAGTGTATAGATGCGTCTGAAGGTCAGGGCAAGGCCAGGGCTGGAATTACACATTTGAGGTAATCAGAACGTAAAGAGTGTGCAAAGCTAAGAGGTCACCAGGGAGCATTTGGGTAGAGAAATGGAGACGGTGATGACTGGAACCTGGGCGCTCCAGCCTGAAAGAGTTAGGAGGAGAAGAGAGGAGTGGTCAGGGAAGGAGCCAGACGGGACAGAGCAGTTTCATGAGGAGAAGGAGGCCAGTCATGTCAAATGCCACTCATGGACCACTAAAAGGAGAACAGAGACTCAACTGTTGCACTTGGTGGCCTTAACAAGAGCTCTTCCCATGGAGTAAAGGCAAAAGCCAGACACTTTAAGAGAGAACTGGAGCGGAGGAATCAGAAAAAAATGAATGAGACAATGTGGTACATCCAAGCTGTTTTGCTGCAGAGAGAAGGGGATGGGCAGTAGCGATAAGAAATTTTTTTTTCAAGATAAGGACTACTACAGATAGACAGGGTATGATTGGTAGGAGTGCTGATAGGAATCATCCAATAGAGAAGAAACATCTAAGGTTGAAGGTGAGAGAGGGAATAATTGCAGAGTGATGCCCTTGAGTAAAAGAGAAGGGATGGGATCTGGCACATAAGGAGAGGGTCTGGCTACAGCCAGGACGAACAGGTCATCCACAGAACAGGAGGGAAGGTTGCCATGTGGGTACAGACACAGGGAGGCGGCAGCCGGAGCATGCAGAAATTCCCTCCTGATTTGTTCCATTTCCCCAGGGAAATAAGAAGCAGGGCCAAGAGCTGAGAGTGAGGAGGAGGAAGAGGAACTGTGGGGAACAGCGGACCATGTGACGTTGTTTGGCACAGGTATGGACAGAGTAGTGTGTGGAATCTCACAGCACCAGGGCGTGGGGAGGATCACACATTTCAAATAAGACCAGTGAGCACAGGTACCTGATTTTCTCCAGCCACATTGGACTGCAGGACATAAGCCTTCAGAACGTATAAAAGTTGGGTTTGAACAGGCATGGGGTGTACCCAGGTAAGTACCATAGAAATGTGCTGGATTTGGCATAAGCAAGAAATAATCTTTTATTGGGTAAGCAACTGAGATTTCGAGGTTGATTTGTAACAGCAGAGAGTGTTACTGAATGTCACTGCTACTCCTAGTTATTCCCATTATGGAGAGTGTTACTGAATGTCGCTGGTACTCCTAGGTTTTGAAAGGATCTCTGTGTGGATATTAAAAACCACCAAGAATTATGACGGGCAGAGATCCAGAAAGGGACAGTGATTCAGGTGCTAAAATCTTCAAAGAATGAGGGAGAGCAACTCAGGCAATCTGCAATGATTGCAATAAGACAAGGCATCAGATGGTAGAAGCGGGGAGGTATGAGCCTCAATGCAGCAGAAGGGTTTGCAGGGAAGAGGAAATGAGCTGGGCGACAACAGCCTGGGGGTGAAAAAGATGGAGGAGAAAGACACGTGCACTGCCTCCAGGTCCTGCCGCACCAAGAGTGTAAGAGGTCTCCCAACTGCTCTCCACAGGGGCTGAGCTAATTTGCATCTCTGCCAGCAGTGTATAATTGTTCCCCTCTCACCACAGCCTCACCAGCATCTGTTATTATTTGGCTTTTTATTTATTTTTATTTATTTACCTCTTTATTTATTTGAGATGGAGTTTCTCTCTTGTTACCTAGGCTGGAGTGCGGTGGCGTGATCTCCGCTCACTGTAACCTCTGCCTCCCAGACTCAAGCGATTCTCCTGCCTCGGCACCCCCGAGTAGCTGGGATTACAGGCACCTGTCACCATAGCTGGCTAATTTTTTGTATTTTTAGTAGAGACAAGGTTTCACTATGCAGGCCAGGCTGGTCTGGAACTCCTGACCTCAGGGGATCCACCCACCTTGGCCTCCCAAAGTGCTGGAATTACAGGCATGAGCCACTGCACCTGGCCTTATTTGACTTTTTAATCATCACCTTCTAACTGGTGTGAGGTGGGATCTCACCGGTTTTGATTTGCATCTCCGATGATTCGTGAGGAAGAGCACTTTTTTCATGTGTTTTGGCCACTTGTATGTTTTCTTTTGAGAAGTGTCTCATCATGTCACTTACCCACTTTTAGTGGGGTAATTTGTTTTCTGCTTGTTGATCCGTTGAAGTTCATGATGGATTCTGGATATTAGACCTTTGTTGGGCGCATAACTTGTGAATGTTTTCTCCCATTCTGTAGATCATCTGTTTACTCCATTGACAGAGCTACCATTCTCATTAATGGTAGCTAGTAATCCCATGAACATATAATTGCATGTGTCTTTTTTGATAGAATGATTTATTTTCTTCTGGGCATATACCCAGTAATGGGATCACTAGCTACCCTATGTTCACAATAGCAAAGACATGGAGTCCACCTAGGTGTCCATCAATGGTGGATTAGTTAAAGAAAATGTGGACTGGGCATGGTGGCTCAGTCCTATCATCCCAACACTTTGGAAGGCCAAGGTGGGAGGATCACTTGAGCCCAAGAGTTTGCAACCAGCCTGGACAACACAGAGAGACCTGTCTCGAAATACATACATACATACATATATACATAAATGTTTAATTGGCCAGGCATAGAGGTAGACACCTGCAGTTCCAGCTACTTGGGAGGCTGAGGTGGGAGGATCACTTGAGCCCAAGAAGTCAAGGCTGCAGTGAGCCGTGATTGCACCACTGCACTCCAGCTTGGGTGACACAGCAAGACCCTGTCTCAGAAAAAATAAATAAAAAGAAAAGAAAATATGGTACATATACACCATGGAATACTATGCAGCCATAAAACAGAAAAAAAATCATGTCCTTTGGAGCAACATGGACGCAGCTGGAGGTCATATTCCTAGGTGAATTAACGCAGCAGCAGAAAACCAAATCCCATACGATCTTACTTAAAAGTGGGAGCTGGCCTGGCGCGGTGGCTCATGCCTGTAATCTCAGCACTTTGGGAGGCTGAGGCAGGCAGATCATAAGGTCAGGAGTTTGAGACCAGTGACCAACATGGTGAAACCGCGTCTCTACTAAAAGTACAAAAATTAGCCGGGCATGGTAGCAGGTGCCTGGAATCTCAGCTACTTAGGAGGCTGAGGCAGGAGAATCGCTTGAACCTGGGAGGCAGAGGTTGCAGTGAGCTGAGATCGCACCACTGTACTCCAGCCTGGGTGACAGAGCGAGACTCTGCCTCAAAAAAAAGGGGGGGGGGCGCCTAAACATTGGGTAGTCATTGACATAGAAATGGGAACAATAGACACCGTGGACAACCTGGGGGGAGTCAGGGAGGAAAGTGTGGGCTGAAAAACTACCCGCTGGGCACCCTGCTCAGTCCCTGGGTGATGGGATCCACACCCAAACCTCAGGATCACACAATCTACCCATGTAACAAACATGCACACGCACCCTCGGCATCTAAATCAAGAGTTGATGTTATTTCTTTAAAAACTTATTTGGTAGTAAAACTGTTACCAAATAATCTATGACTCCATCATACTGATTAAAAAAAAAAAGTGTGAGAGAGAAAATATCCACCTTAGAGAGGCCGCATGGGAGTAGTAACATCAGGAAAAGACACAGTTCAGCCAGAGCGGACCGAGTTCACCAAGTCTCTTACCACAGAACTCCTTCAGAGTCCTGAAAACCGCGGAGGCCATCTGCTGCTACCTACAATGGAAGGACAAGGACAGGATACAGGATTTCCCTTCCCACCTCAAGAAACTTTTCTAAAAGGACAAACTAGATGAAACAACAGTTTTCACATACTGACAATGCAGGACAGTGACACCTGGCAGAAACATCAATGGAATTAAAGGTGGCTCTCTGAGAAGATCAATAACATTGATAAACCTCTAGACAAACTGATCAGGAAAAAAAAGGAAAACACAAATTATTGATATCAGGGATGAGAAGGAGTACATTACTACAGTTCCTGCAGACACTGTGTAAGAAGGAAATATTGGAATATTTTTATGGCAATAAATTTGATAACTTAAATGAACAAATCCTTAAAGGACATGAAGTACTAAGCTCACTCATAAAGACACAGATAGCCTAAATAGACCTTTACCTATTAAAATTAAATCTGCAGTTAAGAATTTGTTCACAAAGAAAACTCCAGGCCCAGATAACTGGTATTTCACTGATGAATGCTACCAAACAAATATAGAGTAGCCAACTCAACACAAACCTTTCCAGAATACAGGAGCAGAAGAAACATTTCTTTCCTCATTTTCTAAATCTAGCATTACCCTCATATAAAACCAGACTAAGACATTATAAGAAAAGAAAGTTACAGAAAAATATCCCTCAAACACATATGTTAAACTCTTTAAAAGATATGAACAAGTAAAATCTAGCTATATATAAAAATAATAATATGACACAAGCAAGTAAAAGGTTGGTTTAAATTCTGAAAATCAATTAAGGTAATTTACCATATTAACAAAGTAAAAGAGAAAAATCATATGATCATGTCAGTAGGTACAGAAAAAATATTCAACAAAATCTAATATCCACTCATGAAAAAACTCAGCAGAAATCCAAGTAAGGTTTTTAGTCTAGCTGATAGTATTGTGCCAATGTCAGTTTCCTGGTTTTGATAATACTCTATAGCTATGTAATAAGTTATTATTGGGGGAAGTTAGATAAAGGGCACAGAGAATCAATCTCTCTCTCTTTCTCTCCCCCTCTCAAAGTTCTGGGATTACAGGTAGGAGCCACCATCCCTGCTCTCACAATGAACCTCTTTGTTCTATTTTCACTTCTTGAGTGTCTATAGTTATGTCAAAATTAAAAGTCAATTACCCCATCCTGAGAAACATAGTGAGACCCTGTCTCTACAAAAAATACAAAAACCAGCCAAGCATGGTGATACATGCCTGTAGTGCTGGCTACCTAGGAGGCCGAAGTGGGAGGATCGCTTGAGCCCCGGAATTCAAGGCTGCAGTGAGCTATGATCAAACACCACCACACCCCAGCCTGGGCCAGAGAACAAGACTCTGTTGAAGGAGAAGGGACGAGGAAGGGGACCTTAATATTATTAGGATGTCAATTCTCCCCAAATTTACTGATACATTCAATGCAACCCTAATTAAAACCCTAACCGGCTTGTTATAAAAATTGACAAGCTGATTCTAAAAATTTCTAAAATGTATATGGAAATGAAAAATGACTTAGAAAAGCCAAAATAATTTTGAAAATGGACAAAATTGGAGTGTGTGTGTGTGTGTGTGTCTGTGTGTGTGTGTGTGTGTGTGTATGATGGAGTCTCACTCTGATGCCCGGGCTGGAATACAGTGGTGCCATCTCCGCTTACTGCAACCTCCCTCCCAGGTTCAAGCAATTCTCCTGCCTCAGCCTCCTGAGTAGCTGGGACTACAGGCATGTGCTACCACGCCCAGCTAATTGTTATATTTTTAGTAGAGACGGGGTTTCACCATGTTGGCCAGCTGGTCTCAAACTCCTGACCTCAGGTGATCCGCCCGCCTCAGCCTCCCTAAGTGCTGGGATTACAGGCATAAGCCACCACGCCCGGCCCAAAATTGGAATATTTACACCCTTGATTTGAAAACATGTTGTAAAGTTCTGTTAATAAAGTATGGTATTGGCAAAAGTACAGACATATAGAAACATGAAACAGGATAGAAAGTTTAGGAAAAGGCTCACATATACACGGTGAATTGGCATTCAGTGAAGGGGGCAAGGCAATTCAGTGGGAAAAGAATAATCATTTCAACAAACAGTGCAGGGACAATCAGGCAGCCATAGCAAAAATAAATAAACAAAAATCACCTTGACCCTCATCTCATGCCACACACTAACTTGAAATGATGGTAGACCTGACTATAAAAGGTAAACTACTAAACTTCTAGAAGAAACTTAAACCGAAGAGAACATCTTAACGATCGTAGGTTTGACAAGGATCTTCTGTTATTAATTTCTTAAATATGATGCCAATACGTGAACCATCAAACAGTCAACAAATGTTACTTCACTGAAATTTAAAACCTTTTCTCTTCAAATGATCCTGTTATAAAAATGAAAAGGCAAGTAACAGACTAAGAGAATATCTGTAAAATATATATCCAACAAAAATTTATATCTAAAATATGCAAAGAACTTTTACAACTCAAAAATAGGAATATGCCCCAATTTTTTAAACAGGCAAAAGACTGGAATACACACTTCATTGTAGAAGAGAGATATATGGATAGCAAATAGACAAATAGTTAAAGAGATTATCAGCTCTTTTGAACAGATATATGGGAAGAGTATGTTTATAGGATTGTCAGCATCATCCGTCAACAGAGATACATCCACACATACACTAGATTAGCTAAAAACTTTTAAATAAGTAAATAAACTGACCGCCCCAGGGTTAGCAAGGATGTGGAGCAAAGGGAACTCTCACACACACTGCTGGTAGGAAAGTAAAATGACACAAAAATCACACAGGAAAATACTTTGATGGTTTCATATAAAGTTAAACATATACTTCCCATACAACCCAACCACTCGACCTTAAAATGTTTACCCAAGAGAAATAGAGGTATATGCCCACACAAAGATGTGTACATGTATATTCCTAGCAATTTTGCTTGTAATAGCAAAATATTAGAAAATAATCTATGCATCAAAAAGTGAATAGATATGAAAAAAATGTGGCATATCTATAAAATGGAATACTATTCAGCAATGAACAAGGCATGGATATTTGATACGTGCAACATGTATGAACCTCAACATAATAATGCTGAGTATAAGAAGGTAGATCTGGCTAGGCGCAGTGGCTCGTGCCTATAATTCCAGCACTCCGGGAGCCCAAGGCAGGCAGATCACTTGAGGTCGGGAGTTTGAGACCAGCCTCCCCAACACGGTGAAACTCCTCTCTACTAATAGTACAAAAATTAGCCAGGTGTGGTGGTGCATGCCTGTAGTCCCAGCTACTCAGGAGGCTGAGGCAGGAGAATGGCTTAAACCTGGGAGGTGGAGGTTGCAGTGAACCAAGATTGCACCATTGACTCCAGCCTGGGCGATGGGTGACAGAGTAAAACTCCATCTCAAAAAAATTAAAAAAAGGTAGATCTAAAAGAACAACTACTATCTGATATCATACTTATAAAATGTTAGAAAATGCACACTCATCCATAACGACAGAAAACAGGTAAGTAGTTGTCTAAAGATGGGAGACGGACAGGAGGGGTGGGTTACAAAAGGCACAAGGAAGCTTTTAGGGTGATGAATGTGTTCATTCTTATCTTGATCGTGGTAGTGGTTTCATGACCACATACAGACGTCAAAACTCATCAAATTGTATACTCTAAATATGTACAGTTTATTTACATCAATTACATCTTGATAAAACTATAAATGAACAAACCTATTAAGCACTATTAATATCTCCATTTTACAGATACAGAAACTGAGGCAAAAAGGAATTAAGTGCATTGCCTGAAATAAGAGCCTCACGCAGCTAAGATTCCAGCGCAGACCCTCTGACACCAGGGACAAGTTTCTCGGTCACAAAACTCTCCCCCCTCCCCTCACTGGTGACATTACATGGTGCTATTTCAAAGCAGTGAGTCCTGGAGAGAGAGCAGACCCAGAGGAAAAGGAGAGAAAAACAGCCACCCAGCTTAAGTGTTTGATAACCTTCCTCTGCAAGGCTCAAGTCCTCCCTTGGTCTGTCACATCTGATGGAAAGAACCCAGGCTTTCTATTAGGTTGGTGCAAAAGTAATCAGTTTACACCAACCTAACAGAAGCCAGATGGACCTAAACTTATGGCAAGTTGGAGCCCGGGCAAGTGACCTTATAGTCTTCATTTTTAAAAATGGGGCTAATTGGGCATGGTGGCGCACGCCTATAGTCTCAGCTACTCAGCAGGCTGAGGCCGGAGAATCGCTTCAACCCTGAGGCAGATGTTGGAGTGAGCTGAGATCTTATCACTGCACTATAGCCTGGGCAACAGAGCAAGACTCCATCAAAAAAAAAAGGGGGCGGGGGCTAATCCTTTCTACTCTGTAGGGTTTCTGTAAAAGTTAGAAATAAGAGAATCCAAATTCCTTACCATGGCTAAAAGGCCTAACATGATCTGACTTTTCTGAGCCCATCTCATACCACATCCTCCAAACCAACAGCCCTGCCCCCTCAACCTTGTTTCTGTTGCTGCCTCAGGGTCTTTGCACAAGCTCTTAGATTTGCTGAGGATGCTTTCTAATACCTGCTCTCTCATACCTACTGTTCCTTAAGGTGTTAGCTAAATGTCACCTCAGCAGGGAGGGCTTCCCTGGCCACCCGTGTTAAGGAACCCCAAGACCATCCCAGGTCTGGTGAGTCACTGAAAGGACTCACAGGACCCAGCATGTGGTGGTGCTCATGATGAAGACTTGTTACAACAAAAGGAGACAGAAAAATCAGCAAAGGAAAGGGCATGAGGGGCGACGTAGGGGGAAATCAGGCACAAGCTTCAAGGCTCCTCTCCCAAGGGAGTCACAGACACACTTGATTCCTCTAGCAACAGGTTGTGATGACACTCACAAAGTGCCGTCTGCCAGGGAAGCTCATCAGAGACTCGGCACCCAGGGCTCTGCTGGGATCACGTAGGCATCCTCTGCTTAGCACATCCCAAAATTCCAGACCCCGAGAAGGAAAGCCGGTGTTCAGCATCAACTGTATGGTTTGCACAAATAGTTAAGGCACAGTGAGCCACTCTAATCCTTTAGTGAAGTTTTTATGTCAGAATAGAGAACTGTTTACCAATCAAGTTCCCAGACCCCAGCCCAGAACCAAAGTGGCAAGCAGGCCTTCCTAACGACAGGCCTGAGGCTTTCTGAGGACAACCAAGAGGCCAGTTGGGTTAGCGCGTTCCTGCACATCACCCTGGACGAGGCTAGGTCCCCTTGCCTGTTTCTCGCCCAGGCTCTACCACACGTGGATTTAATAGTCAAGCATTAACTGTTTGTTACCATCTGTCCCCTTCTAGACTCTAAGTTTTCTATGGACAACCATGGTGCCTGCTTGGCACGGAGTCGGTTTCATAAATCTGCACTGGGTGAATGAATGATGGATGCAGAGTGAATGAATGCAAAGAGGCTGGCAGGGTGACTGGCACATATCGACACCAGCACATGGCAGTTCCACTCCCATTAACTGCCTGAGTCTTGAGTCTCCCTGAGAACCCTGGGGAAATAGTTTTGGCCATGAGCGAAGGAAGTCAGGATTCTAAGAGTACAGATGAAGGGACAGCCTGGAAAATTTAAGACACCATGGTCAGAAGTCCAAGCAAGAGGAGTAAAGGTGACTTCAAGGCATGTGAGCAAAGTCCATGGGTGCAACAGTTGAAGACTTCCCATCGTAGATCCTAAGGGAACAGCTTCCAGCTAGGAAAAATAAAAAAACAAGCCCCAAAGCCCCTCTGGCCTTCCCTTCACCCCTGGAACCACAGGCACCCAGAAAATGCTGAACAATCAGAGAATTCCCCTGGGAGTTGCACAGTGCCCAGCTGCTCGGCTAGCCCCACGTCTGCAGGCTCAGCCCCGTCTCCCAGGACCCAGACTGCCTGACCCTTACAAAGAAGTGGCCGTCCTGAGCAGCGACAGGAGAGCACAGGCAGACAGAAGCAGGCATTTCCAAATAGGTGTTGCAAAGCTATGCACTGGTTAGATCTTCAGCTATCAGGAGAAACAAAATTTTAAAAGCACAGTAAGTTCTAAAGATTATTCATTATTTTAATACAGCCAGATGCTTCATGATCAATAGGGGACCCTTGTATTTTTAATGTGAATCATTATTCAAAATATGTCACTGCCCAATCAATACAAAAGTTAAAACTCATCAATATTTAAATTTTTCCAGTTGACATCTTATCATTCTATCCAGGAAAGAGCCTGGCAAATCACAAAATCCATTATTTAATCTTTTGAGATTGCAGAGTTCAGAATTAAACACCCCTCTATGTCATTAGCTGCCTGAACAGAGGCTCGCAGCAGATTGAATTGGAGAGGGGATACAAGGCACGGACAGGTAGACATGAGCCAGGGCTGTTGCGTTTGAGGTGGCCTCAGAAGACAGGCAGGCATTTGTTAGGTCTGTGGGATTGCTGGGTGTTATGGTTTAGCTGGGGAATGCTGGGTGATACAGTTTAGTTGTGTCCCCACCCAATCTCATCTTGAACTGTAGTTCCCATAATTCCCACGTGTTGTGGGAGGGACCCAGTGGGAGATAATTGAATCATGGCGGGGGTTCCCCCATACTGTTCTCATAGTAGTGAAAAAGTCTTGCGAGATCTGCTGATGTTCTATGTGGTTTCCTCTTTCACTTGGCTCTCTTTGTCTCTCCTGCCTCATTCTCTCTCTTCACCTTCTGCTTTGATTGTGAGTGTGAGGCCTCCCCAGCCACTTGGAACTGTGAGCCCATTAAACCTCTTTTTCTTTGTAAACTACCCAGTCTCGGGCACGTCTTTATCAGCAGCATGAAGATGGACTAATATCCTGGGCATTGGGGCTTTGAGGCTTTGGGGAGGAGAGATGGGGAGGAGGGGGCCCCCGGAACCTCTGCCCCGTGATTTCACTTCAGGTCAAAGCCCAAATTCCTCAGGGTGGGTGACGTGTGAGGCCCTCAAGGGCCTGTTCCCTCAGCCTTCAGCCCCTCTCACCCCACACGCTGGTCCTGCTGAATCTTCAGCCCCCAGTCGCCCCGGGCCGGCTGTCCTTCCTCTAGCCTCTGCAATGCTCTTTCCCACCTGCAATGTCCTCTCCCTCCTCTGCCTTCCCACTGGCTGGTGAGTTCCTGCTCCTCCTTGAGGCCTCTGCTTATTTGTCCCTTACACCAGGAAGTGTTTCTGTAGGTGACTACGGATGGGTAAGCAACTGCCACATATGCTACCCACCACGGACTCTGGGCTGACCTTGAACACAGGATCTGTCTGGCTCTATTGCAATCACTCTGAGCTTTCATGCTGCAGGAACCAGTCCTATCTACTTCTGTCTCCCCATCACCCCGCATGGCGCCTGGGACACAGGAGGGACTCAACCTACACCTGATGGATGAATGACTGAGTGAGTGAGTGAATGAATTAATGAATGAATGAACACAATCTGCTCCCTTAGATCCATTTGAACTTCTAGTATCCCCCAGGCTGATGTAGAGGAGGGTGACCTGGAGGAGGGGCAGCCCCATTCGAGTGGTCAGAGATTGATTCCCATACCTGGCTCAGTGTGCCATGAATGAATGAATGAATGAATGCAGTCTGCTCCCTTAGATCCATTTGAACTTCTAGTGTCCCCCAGGCTGACGTGGAGGAGAGTGACCTGGAGGAGGGGCAGCCCCATTCAAGTGGTCAGAGATTGATTCCCATGCCTGGCTTAGTGTGTCCTCCATCTTAACAGGGTGTGGAGGCAGAGGCATTGCTTCCTGGGAACTCCACTCAGGGAGCAGGGACAACAGATGGGGACTTTCCACTTCCTACAAATCAAATATTCAATCTGATGACAGAAACCAGACTCGGAGCTCCCCGGGTACTCACAGGTAGGAGGACAGAGCAGAGACGGCACTTAGAGTGGATTTAAGGATACCAGGAAAACTTCTCCCTACAAAATCTCCTCCCTTCTCCTTCTCGACTCCTACTTCTTTAGGCTTCCACGAATAAGAGGGTATTTATTTAGTGCTTAAAATCTTTGTTCTTTAAGAGTTCACCACTAAATCGCAGAAAACCTGGGAAAGCCAACGACATTCAGTCTTCTCAGCTAACAAGTTCATTCATTCCATCCACACCTACTAAGCCATCTCCTGCTGTCAGCCCCACACTTCGCTGTGGAGACTCAAGAATGAGACCCATTATGCTAAACTTCAGGGAATCTGCTTACCATTTACTGATGACAAAGCCAGAAAATCAGTCAACAAATCTGTTGGGTATCCCCCATCTGGAATATAAAGTATGGACCATACATCATTCCTGGCTTCAAGGGCTTTATAGTCAAGCGAGGGGCAGAGAGAGAGTAAGTGTCGAGGGCATGAGTTCCCACTGCAGAAGGGCCATCCACGTGGCACATGACATTCCTAACAAAGAAGGAATGGCAGAATCCGATTGCAAATGTGGAGAAAAGCACCAGAGAGGGGGGAACATTTGATCCAGGCCTCGAAGGTGGGATGGAATGTTCTAGCAGGGAATTTGCTTCCACAACAGGTGGGATGGTGTGCGTGCAGGGAGAGCGCTGCACCCTTCAGTAGCACCAGCAGTTGCAGGGTAGGAACACAACAAGGGACAGGTGTCTGGGAGAGAGAAGGCTCGTCCCAGGAGGGGGAAAGAGCACGGAGCGCAGAACAAGGCCCCGGCCAGAGCAGCCTGTTGCCAAGGGCTGACCTGAGACCCTGTTCCAGTCCCTCCTACTCAGTAGAGTCACTCAGTGGGACCCAGTGACAAATGCGGAGAATGACACCCACCGGGCTACCTGGAAACAAGACTGTAGCTGTGAGGTGAGACATCAGCGCCCCAGAGAGCAACCCACTTCTGGCCAAGATGCATTCCTGCAGCTGAGAAGCTGTGCGGTGACATTCCCATGGGAATGCCCAGCCCAAGTTCACCCCCTTGGGCCAACTCCATGAGACACTTTCCCAGTGAAGCCCACGGCCACCTCCCCTGGCTGCCCCTAGACTTGGATGCAACCCCACAGGCCTCCCGCTCTTCAAGTCCTCACTTCTCACTGTGCCTCCCAAGGGACTTGGCAGTGAACGGGTCAGGCCGGGGAGGGGAATATCACAAAGGAGAACTGAGGAGCTGTGGGGGTGACAATGGGGCTCTTCAAACAAGTCAGGGGCCAGAACAGGCATCCCCAAGGAAGGAACTGGGAGTGAGGACAGTGACCAGGGCTCAGTGAGGCCAAGGGCCCGCCCAGGCTGGATGCCCAGGGCTTATCCAAAGCAGAGGCACTGGCACGTATGCCTGGGTGAAGGCAAGTGGCAGGGTAGAGCCTGGCATACTTAGGCAAGGGCAGAGAGCAGGTGTAGAGAGGACAGGGGGCATGCAGCACACACGGCACCTACTATAGAGTGAATGGGACACTGAGAAATAGGGTCTTCGCAGATGATCTAGACAAGATGAGATCACTAGAGTGGGCCCTATTCCAAGATGACGGGCGTCCTTATGGAAAGGGGGAACTGGACACAGAGGCAGACACATTCAGAGGGAAGACGATGTGAAGACGTGCAAAGGAGATGGCCACTTCCAGGCCAAGGAATACCTGAGGGTACCAGAAGCTAGGAGAGGCATGAAACGGAGCCTCCTTCTCAGGGCACAGAGGGAAACAGACTTCTGGCCTCCAGAACCGTAAGGCAAGACATGATGATTGTTGAAGCTACCCAGATGTGCAACCTTGCCACATCAAACCCTGGAAACTCGTGTGGTACCCAACTATCATGTGGGCTGGCAAGGCATCCCGGAGCCCTGTGTGTGTGCAGGGTTTGCAGGCCACATTCGAATCTTGAGTTTCATCCCAGAAGAGCTGGGGGCCCTACAGGGCCTCGACAGGAATGGGTCGTGGGTAGACTCACACTTTTGCAGAGTACCCTGACTTCTGGAGGGAAAATGGCTGGGGGTGGGTATAAAAGGGAGACCAGTGGTGGCCACTGTGATGTCTGCAAGACAGAAGAGCAGCTAGGCAGGCATGAGGGCGGGAGAGAGGAGACTCGGGAGACACCAAGCTTCCAGCTTCAGCAGTAGGGAGGCGGCAGAGCGAAGGTGGGCGTGGAAGGCACAGGGCTGGGTGGCCTCACGCCCCGGCATCAGACGTGGAGCCACGCTCAGCAACAACAGTCCCTGGAGGAAGAAAGCCACGAGCTTCTCTCAGCCTCACCTGCAGGCACTTTCCTGAGAGCTGACCTGGACAGGAAATTAGCCGTGTTGTGGAGGGAAGGTCACGCTCAGATGGCGTGCTGGTGGACGGATGGCACCTGACGCGCCCGCCCGTTCTGCGCCTCATTACACGCCATCCCTCAGGGGCACTGTCCTCCCCTCTCCGTTCAGTGCACTTGCAGGGGTCCTGCAGGGACTGCCCATTCAAATATCCGCTAAAGCGCTCTGATCGCCAGGCACCCCCTCCAAATATGCACACCCCTTACATTTCACCCCATGGGCTGTCTCCATTTCTTCCTCCGGAAGTTCTTGGGGATGGGGGCTTCCCCTGGAGCTCTTGGGGGTGGGAGTGGGGTGATGTTTCACTTATCCCTGGGGTACGCATGGCTGTGCAAATATAATCTGGCATGTCCCAATAAACTTCAATGTGGGGGCAAGAGGAAGACAGGAATGACAGGGACAGTGGGGATGAGTTGACATGCTTCCAGAGGAACAGGGCAAGGGTGGAGGGAGGAAGAGGTCCCCTTTAGGGACAGGGAGGGCAGGAGGAGGATACACAGTACCAACAGCTTCCCCTTGTAAACTCGCAGAGCTCAGAACACCCCACGGTCTTTCCCAGAAACAGCCTCAAGCCCATCCCTGCTCTGCTGGCTGGCATTCCCAGGGGCCTTTCCTGGGCCCTGGAGTGATGAGGAGCGAGGTGGGTTGAGGGGAGTGACTGACAAGCCATAGGAGCCCAAGGAGAAGGTAACATCAGAGAGGGGAAGAAGGGCAAAAGCAGTGCCCTTCCCTAGAACCCAGCCTCTCACCCCGCCAGATGCCCATAAGACTCAGGACACAGAGTCACTCCCAAAGAGCCACCTGGCACCCCCCTCACGGCTCTCCCTGCCCCACTGTGGGTCCCTGGCCAGGCCTCAGCGCCAACAGCCAAGTCCAGGGAATGCTGCAGAGGGCTGCCAGAGCCGCCGTGCCAGCTCCCATCTTGGGCTATGTACCCCACCCCAGCAGGCACAGTGGAAGAGCAGGACCCTGTCTTGTTCTTTCCAGAGACCCCCCCTGGGGACTGAGGCCATCTGACCTTCCCATAGCCCAGCAGTGCCTGCTGAATCATCTGAGAAAAGTGCAGTAATGGTCAATTATCATGACTCTCCTGTTACGCGTGTGTCCATGCACTTCACCCATGACTCCAAGAGTTCTCCAGTTCTTTCATGACTGCCCATTTCTGTGAGAGAGTGTGCTGCTGTTCTCTAGCAACCAGAACATTCCCTTAACTGGAACATCTCACTCATGACCACTTCATCTACCCACTGCCTATCGGGAATTGTGACTTACTTTTTATGACTCTCCCTATTGGGTTCCCATGGGGCCTTAAAATTACACACACAGCTCATGTTCTTTTCCATTTAAACCCAGTCCTCGGCCAGCCCTTGCAAAAAAGCCAAGGTCACTCAGTGGCCAGAAATGCACAGAGATCTTTGCTTCATGCCATCTTCGATTCTCCAGATAATGTGCTTGATGCAGCCTCTCCTGGAAGACTTTCTTTTCCTCCAGTTGTGGGCACCAGGCCCCTAGGAGTCCATGCAGAGGCTTGACACCACTGGCAGATTGCTAGCTCTTCTTAGCTGCCACAAGTGAGAACACTTCTGCAAAACAACCCTGGCCCTGACATCCCTCCTGAAGTCTGACTCTTTGAAAGATAACTTTATGAAATGTGTAATGTTGTATCTGATACATTAATCACAAGTGTGGCTCTGAGATTTTAATTCCATCCCTGATAACATCAGAGATGTAGCAAACAATGAAAACAGTATCCCTAAAGGCAGGCAGTGCAATTAAACCTCTTAACCCACAGAGAGGATCCTTGAATCATCATCCAGTTAGGTCTTTTCTACACCACAAAGGGAGGCAGCAAGGCCTGAGCATGGGCTTTGGGATCCATGGTAGATAGAGCCTAAGATCTCTACTGCGTTATCCCTGCCTCTTGTGCTCCACACCCTGCTGAGGTCCCTTGCCCGCGAATGCTTTGCTTCTCACCAACAGAATGGCAAAGGCAACGGGATGGTACTTCTGTGTTTTTTTCACATACAGCCAGTGGGAATGTCTGTCTTGCTAGCAGGCTCTCTATCGCTCCTGCTGGCTTTGATGAAGCAAGCAGCCACCTTGAAGGGCCCACATTTTCAGGAACTAAAGGCAGTCACTGCCCACAGCCAGCATGGAACTGAGGCCCCTGTCCAACAACCTGTGAGAAACTGAATCCTGCCATGCCTGCGTGAGCTTGGACACCAGTACTGCCTTAGCCAAGCCTTCCTATGAAGCCACAGTCCTAACTGATGCCTTGACTGCAGCTTCATGAAGAACACTGAAGCAGAGAATGCAGCTAAGCCAGGTCTGGGTTCCTGACCCTCAGAAACTGTGAGATAAGGAGCATGTGTTGTTTTAAGCCACTCAGTGTAGGGTAATTTGTTACAGAGGAACAGATAACCAACACCGAGTCAGACAGAGCTGAGCTCTGGTTCTCATTCCTCCATTTTCCATCTGTGTGATCTTAAGCCAGTTACTCAGCCTTGGTTTCCTCATCTGTAGAATGGAGACAATATCATACCTATCTCAGGGGGTGGGTATAAGGATTAAACGTGACAGTTGGTCAAAAGGTTCTCAGTGAGGGCTACCTGGGGGAGTTAAGCCCTAACTTGCCCCACAGGTATCCACAGTGAAAAACTAACTTCTCTGCTGTGCATCAGAATGGTACCAGCTACGCACCATCCTTGGAAGGACTGAGAAAAGGCCACACACATCATTTTATGTACAGCTTAATTTTCTTACAAAACCCCAGGTGAGAAAGTCTGCAAGTACGCCTCCCATTAATGGCGGCTGAATCTTCTGTTACTGTTGTATTGTTACATCAGATGCCCCAATTCTCCAAAGGAAGAAATTCAGTCATGTCTAGTCTGGCATCATAGAGTCTCTCCTAAGCCCCCTTCCTCATCCTGCCTACACTACCCACCAATTAGCCCAGAAGACAGATCCCAGAGAAATTTAATAACAAGAGGATTTCTTGCAATAACAAGCATTCCTCTGTATGTTTTCAGCTCAGGGCTTCATCCATGTTAACTCTCCAGAACTCCGATTTGGCAGGACAGAAATAAAAACAATGCCCCCCGCTGTTCACGGCCGTCCTTTCCAAGGATTATATTGGTTTCAGCAAGAGGACCGGTATAGGGCGGTTAGAAGCCCTGTAGTGTGTGTCTCTCATGTTTAATACGGTACTCAAGTTGACTTCTCAGAGGCTTCTCCCCTCTGTACTGGTGTTCATCTGGGTTTGGGCTTAGACAGCAGCTGGACAGAAAGGTGGGGTTTCAGCAGTGCCGCAGTGGTTCTTGATTGGTTTTGGGGAGAGACTGCACCAACGGAGTCATTTTAATGAAACAGATCAAGTGCTAGCAAGTCTTCAGAGAACACAGAAAGCATTTAATCCTTTAATTTCTGAAATTTGAACTGACATCAGGGGTCCTTGGAGAGCTCTGTGAAGTAAGGCGATTCCTGCTCTCCAGACCCCAGGCTGCATGTGAACTGCATGGGTATCTGGGAAATACAGGAGTTACTGGCTTAGCAAATTACTTCTCATTCCACACAAAGATAAACTCTGTTCATTACACATGCCACACTCTGCTCTTCAGCATAAAAATCAGCTTCTGAAGTCAGCTCGTCCTCTGACAAACACAGCTTGTTATACAAACGGGTCTGTATTCGGAGCCTCTCAACGGCAAGGTCCCCGGTGTTTTTCCCTCCCTTCCATCAAGGTCTCCTGACTGAGTCCCTGACACACAAATGGTTCTGGTGCCACCAAACCACATTCCCCACTTACGGTGCAGCGTGTGTGTTTGCAAAAGCAAACGGATGCCATCCATCTAGCGCACGGGGACACACATTTTTTAACAATGAAACATTTCAAACAATGGGTGAAGACACCGTCATAAACATTTCTGACTCCAAAAACTGCCTTTTGAAAAGAATCAAAAGCATCATAGCTCAGACAAACTTCTCTGCTGTGCATCAGAATGGTAGTAGCCAAGAGCCATCCCACTCTTGCAGAATGCCAACAGCCTGGGGGACACAGGAAGACCCAGTCTCTCTAAAAAAAATTTTTTTTTAATTAGCCAGGCATGATGGTGTACTCGTGCGGTCCTAGCTACTCAGGAGGCAGAGGTGAGAGGCTCACTTGAGCCCAGGAGGTCAAGGCTCAGTAGCCAAGATCGCACCCACTGCATTCCAGCCTGGGTGGCAGAGCAAAACCCTGTCTCAAAAAAAAAAAAAAAAAAAAGCATGGCAAGGATCTGCAGTCCACTCTGACCCAGACCACTCCGGTACTCCCAACTCTGGAGTCCCTCAGTCAGGCAGTGCCCTCAGGTGACAAGAAAAACAGTGGCTAGATCTAGCAACTATTTTCCCAGTAATCAGAGTTGGCTCTACCCATCAACAGAGACAGCCACAGGCCAGAGGATTTAAGCCACGGATGCTCTGAGACCCAAACCGCCCACGAGTCAGCCCGTCCTCCAGGCTTGGAGGTAATGAAGCCAACACCTCAGCTGAAAATGCTGATTAAATTAGTCAGCCAAAAGCCTAGTCGGTCCCGAAGGGGCTAGGATACAGAACAGAGCTCTGTAGGAAGAATAAAAAGCCAGGAGAGTTCAAAGGGCTGTCTGAGTGGGCAGGCCTGGTAGGATGGCGGCAGCAGAAGGGAATTGGCTGGAAGAAGCGAGGAGGGTCAGCCATCCCCAGGGGGCAGGGATTATCAACACAAAGGAGGAGAAGCTGGTGGCTGAGTGAAGACCAGTTATGACTGAGATACGCTTATTTTTAGACACTCCCTTAACTGGTCTTCAAGGAGTCAGATAAGCCAGTGCCAGAGGCCGACCTCGGCTCAACATCCAGAAGGCAGTAGGCAGTGGTGTGCTAGAGTCCCCCGTGCCCACTGAGGAAAGCCAGTTATTAAATGTTCACGGTTTTGAGCCAGTTGGGTTGTTTAACCACTGGTAACCAGAAGTCACCTATGGCAGGAGCGTTTACACCATGGAGTGCTAGGACGAAGCAACCCTTCTCCCCATCGCTGAGCATTCACGAGTCCATGGGCCACAGGTGGTCATGACTCTCCAGGCTGCCACGCACTTCTTGCTCCATCAGCTGAGTTCTATATGTACTGAGAATCAGCTCTGTTTATTCCCAAACCTGCTGTGCTGGCTGTACTCTTTATTGTAATTACATAGATAAAGAATATAGAACATAGTGAAATGTGAGTATAAAAAGAAAGATAGGCTGGGTGCGGTGGCTCACACCTGTAATCCCAGCACTTTGGAAGGCCAAGGCGGGCAGATCACCTGAGGTCAGGAGTTCAAGATCAGCTTGGCCAACATGGTGAAACCCTATCTCTACTAAAAATATAAAAATTGGCCGGGTGTGGTGGCGGGCACCTGTAATCCCAGCTACTTGGGAAGCTGAAGCGGGAGGAGATCACTTGAACCTGGGAGGTGAAGTTTGCAGTGAGCCAAGACTGCGCCATTGTACTCCAGCCTGGGCAACAAGAGCAAAACTCTGACTCAACAACAACAAAAAAAGGTAGTTGTTTCTATGAAACCTAAGTCAAATACTTAGCAAGACTCGATAAAAAGAAGTTGCCTAAGGAATGCTATGAAATTTGAGTGGGTGTGGATTGGATTCAACTATAAAATATTGGGGATGGGGTCATAAAACTCTAGAAGGATTCTGTTCTCTGATTGCTTCACAGGTATGTCCATAGTTGCCCCTCCATGTTGAAGAAATCTAAAGGAGAAGCTGCAGGCAAGGTCTTACAAGGCGATCTGTGGAAGGAGACAGAACTCACCCACAGATAGCAGGCCCACAGTAAGGTAAACCAAGAAAACCTTGGCCCTACCTCAGAAGATTAGTAAATACTCAGTTATAGATTTTAAGTTAAATTTTTAACTTATGTACCCACAATTATGATTCTGTACTTTAAGTGATTTTTTTTAAATTGACTGATGAATGACTCAACCTAGCTGAGTCAGTGATGAAGCACTGGACGTCACCTGCCAAGAGACGGTGGTTGAAGGCACGGGGTAGAAGGCAAGGAGGAAAGACAGGGAAACTCCACAAAGGTAAGAGGGAGAGAGGCTTCCAGAGGCAGAAGGGCATGAGGGTGATGTTACAGGAGGGGTCATGTTATATGAGGGGTAAAATGTTATGTGTTCATCTAACTGGGCCACGCAGTGTTCAGTTATTGGCCACACGTGATTCTGGGTGTGTG
Organism: Cacajao melanocephalus; assembly: GCA_963573385.1. Classification (NCBI taxonomy): domain Eukaryota; kingdom Metazoa; phylum Chordata; class Mammalia; order Primates; family Pitheciidae; genus Cacajao; species Cacajao melanocephalus. The sequence goes on along the minus strand of CAUYLG010056811.1, from coordinate 4,825 downwards.
GATAAGGGTGCTTCTAAATGAGATTAACGTTCGAATCAGCAGCGTGAGTTAAAAACGTTGCCCCCATCATGTGCCCATCCAGTCAGCTGGAGGCCTGAATAGAACAAAAAAGCAAAAACTGCCCCTCCTATAAATGAGAAGATCCCCTTCTGCCTGATGCCTTGTGTAGGGAATTGGGTCTTTTCTGGCCTCTGAAGTCAGACTGAAACTTGACTCTTCTTGAGTCTCGAGCCTGCTGGTTTTTAGATCCAAACAGCACCGTTGGCTCTCCTGGGTCTCCACCGCCCTGAGTGTAGATCTTGGGATTATTCAGCCTCTATAATCACAGGAGCCAATTTCTTATAAGAAATCTCTTTGTCTATGTCAAGCTTGTCCAACCCATGGCCCACAGGCCACATGCAGCCCAGGACAGCTTTGAACGTAGCCCAACACAAATTCGTAAACTTTCTTACAACATTACGAGATTTTTTTGCAATTTTTTTTAGCTCATCAGCTAGTGTTAGCGTATTTTATGTGTGGCCAAGACCATTCTTCTTCTTCCAATGTGGCCCAGGGAAGCCAAAAGATTGGATACCCCTGGTCTATGTATATGTATGCACACACACACACACACGCTACTTGTTTCTCCAGAGAAACAAGTCCCCTGACTAATACAGGGGACCCTGGGTCACAGCAGTGGTGCCTTCCCTCCTGCTGCTGCCACTGTGGTCTGGGTGTCTGGGGCCCCCACTAGACATAACTGAGGGCAGCAGCTCAGGGCCTTGGCATGTTAGGTACCTGCAGAATCAGCAGAAGAGGATTTTGACAAAAGGTCCATCAACCTGCAAGGTCAAATCCCACCAAAGGCCAAGGAGAGGGAGGATGGGGGGAGGGTGCTGCATGCAGCAGGCCTGTGGGTTGCAGTGGTGGGATGGGCCGTGAAGAGGGAAGGCCAGCTCTGAAGAATCCGAAACAGTGGCCTACCAATGGTGGGAAGAAAGAACAATTCAGCCACAAAACCAAGGTTTCCTGTGTTTATTTCACCACCCGACCCTCTCATAGCTTTGGACCAAAAGTACGGAGGAGTAAAATCTCGCACGCCAAAGTGACTTCAGTTTTGCCAGGCATTTGGATGTAAGCAGCACTCACTCCTTTCTGTCTGCTACATTTTTGAAGCATAAAATATATTGCTAAAGTGAGAGAATATCATTAAAGGTTAATTATGGGAAACTTAAAGGTTATTTTTGCATATCTCACCTCTTGGACAAAAGCCGCTTCCTCATTACCATGTTAGAATATAAATTAATCTGTAAAGCATGTAAAATGCCACACACTCTTTAACTTTCTTATGATGTGAAATACCATGAATAAATAGGCACTGCCCTGGTCTGCCTGTTGGGGGAGGTCTTGCCCAAGACCCTCCTTCCTCCCTCTGAATTCCTGGACACTGACTGAAAGCCACTCTGGCCCCCAGATCCTTCTCTCCAGACCAAGGGAATCAAGTACTGGTGACCCCTCTCCAAGGGGGCCACATCTGGCTCCTCCACCCAAGTGTCTCTGTCATCCACCCCATTTGCTCAGAGGGGCTGCACAGGCACGAGGCCAAGCAAACACACGGGAAGCCCAACCCAAGCCCAAATGACAGGGACCAGCCCATGGCCAGCCACAATCCTCTTGGCCCCAGGATGCCGTCTAGGTCCTGGGGCCTCTTGCTGATCCTGCCTCTGTCTGTGGCTTCTGGCAGAAAAGGATGATTCTGGCCTTAATAAAGTTAGACTGGGTTTCACTGAATAATTTATCTGCACACGCTGCATTTCAGAAAGTTGCTGCCTCTTGTGCTGATGCTATACTTTCCTGGGGTAAATTGGGAGCCCCACGTGCAAAGATTGGGAGAGATGGGACCAGAGTACCTGAAAAGCAGACGCAAGGCCGCCGGGGAAGGTTTCCACCAACCGGGTAAAGGAAGCAACATGAGAAAATGCGCCAATGCAGCCCCCAAAAGCAAGAAGCCTGAGCCCAAAGCAGCCCCACCTCCATGCAAGGAAGTGAGATCTGGAAAGTGGAAGAAATAAACAAATGGCCCCTCTGATCAAAGCACCATCTCCTGATCTTTAATGTCAGAGAGGCACACAGAGGACCTGGAAGGCCTGGGGCCCCTGAGACACACAAGCCAAAAGGGACAATTGAGCAGCATGTAACTGTGACCCTGCCCTTGTATTCAGCGGCAAGTCTTAGCAGGAGGCTGCTGGCTCCAGAACGTACTCCCACAAAGGGAGAGGGACCCACAGGGGGACAGAGGAGGCCTCAAGGCTTATCCAAAGTAGCCAACCTCCACTGGGTATCTATCGGGGGAGGGAGCTAGACTCCTAAGGGAAGAACGCGCCATCTGGAGTCAGACCTGGGATTGGTGTTCAGCTCTGCCACTGTCACCATGTAACCTTGGGCAGGTCATTTAGTGCTTCACCTTCTGTCTGTAAAATGGGGAAAATCATCTCAACCTTCACTAGTTACAGTGATGAAAAACATGGTGGAATGGCCAAGCTCTTTGAGGAATCAAGGAGAACTAATGGAAAGATGGATACTATTAAAATTACCCACAGGAATTTTGAGGGAAACGAAGAAAAAGATCCATCCTGGTCTCTAAGGGGTATATAGTCCAATATCCTAAAAGTAAGAGAATGGGGTTTGAATGAAGCCGAATGTGAGAGACGACCAAAGGGGACAGCTCAGCAGCCACAGCTCTACGAAGCGCTCCTGCAACCAAAGCACCTGCCACTGAATCCAACAAATGCCCCTGACACCCACACGGCCTCCCCTACGGAGGGTCCAGATAAGGGGTTCATAAGATACCAACCCCCGCTCTGGACAGAGAGAGACCCACACACTCAGACTGAAGATACAGATACGGGACAGCCATCGTGATGGTGGCAACTGTGAGCTGCTTCCTAGCGCTACTTCCTTTCCACATAGCAGCTCACTTCATCTCACAGCAGCCCCGGGTGTCAGTCTTCGTAAGCCCATTTTATAGAGGCTCCAAGGGATGAAGCAACCTACCCACCATTCATCAGCCGTCATGTGTCCAACACCATTCTCTGAACTCACAGGCAGCAGAGGTAAGATGAGTGCAAGCCTGTCTGTCCCCAAAGCCCATGCTCCTAAAATTGCATTAGACAGCGTGCTCAGGAAGGTTCTCAGAGGTTTTCTTCTGAATAGAAATTTCTATAAAACCAGGAACAATGAAGCCAGGGCAATGGTAGATGTGGGAGGGCAGAACAGTGCACCCTCTTGCCAGATGTCCATGTCCTAATCCCTGAAACCTGTGGCTACGTTACATTATGTGGTAAAGGGGAGGTAAGGTGGCAAGTTGAATTGAGATTGCTAATCAGCTGATCTGGAGATGGGGAGACGATTCTAGATTATCCAGCTGGGCTCAATGTAATCACAAAGTCATTCCAAGTAAAGAGGATCTCAGGAAAGGAGATCAAAGACAGAGAGAGCCAGAGATGCTCCACAGCTGGCTCTCAAGATGGGGGAAGGGACCCAGAGCCAAGGAATGCAGGTGGCCTCTGGCTGCTGGAAAAGGTGAAGGGATGGACTCTCCCCCAAGAGCTTCCAAAAGGAACACAGCCCTTCCGACACCATGATTTGAGCTCAGTGAGACCCGGGTCAGACAGCTAACATACAGAACTGTAAGGCAGTGCATTTGAGTCTGTTTTTTAAAATGGAGTTTCATTCTTGTTGCCCAAGCTGGAGTGCAATGCTGCGATCTCGGCTCACCGCAACCTCCGCCTCCCAGGTTCAAGCGATTCTCCTGCCTCAGACTCCCTAGTAGCTGGGACTACAGGCGCACGCCACCACGCCCAGCTAATTTTTCTTATTTTTAGTAGAAACGGGGTTTCACTATGTTAGCCAGGCTGGTCTCGAACTCCTGACCTCAGGTGATCTGCCCACCTCGGCCTCCCGAAGTGCTAGGATTATGGGCGTGAGCCACCGCGCCCGGCCCCAAGTCATTTTAAGCAATTAAGTTCTCAGTGGTTTGTTATTGCTTAAGGGGCACATTTGGGAATGGAGGTCGCAGAGTCCCTAGGCTGGGAGGCCCCAGGGGCTGCTTTCTGCTGACATAGAGAAGACCGCCCAAAGGGATCACCAGTGAGCCCGAGGAGAGGCACCATCCCTCTGAGATCAGAGGACAAACCACCTTCCTTAAAAAGGCAGGAATCTGACCCAGCTTCTAAGAACACTCATTCGTCTGCCTCTAAGTGAGCAGCAGCTGTCTGTAAAGATGATACTGTCCTCCCAGGTTGCTGATTAAATATTACAGGAGGAGCACCTGCTCTCCCCTGCAGCAGGGCTGAATAATTCATCGCAGACTCATTTGAATGAAGCAGCAGAAGACAAGGAGCCGAACTGGGTCAGGCTGGCCTGGCCTGTTCGCCCAATTCAGCTATTAGGTCATTTTAAAACAAAAGGGAAGAGCTGTTTCGAGGATTAATCATCAGCTCCTCAACTCTCCTGAAGCACAGTGGCTAAAAATCATTGCAAATCGATGTCTATTAAGCTGCCTCAGAACATTCCAGCCCTTCAGGAAAAGAAACTTAAAAAAAAAAAAAGAAAAAAGGGAAAGGGTGCTGAAATTCTAATGGGTTGGGATAAAGGGTTACACGGCCCAGAAAATGTGCTGTGTTCCTTGTTAACAGGATGCCCCCAGCAGCTACTGGAAGAGAGTGAATGGGTGGGATCCAGATTTCAGAAGCAAATTAAGCCATCACCTCGAGCCCAGGAACTCGATCCAGGAAGGAACAGGATGAATCACTTGAAACTCAGATAAATTGAATGCAGAAACACC